>JALPQI010002931.1:0-104465 GCA_025490895.1 Thaumatotibia leucotreta | reverse complement strand
AACGCACTTCTGGAAGGGTATACTTATAATCTTTGGAAGTTCAAGAATTATGATAAAGGTTAATTGTTTAAAAATACATGTTAATTATTTAGATTTCTTAGGTTGAACGTGCAAGGGCGAAAGAAATACGAAAGTGTTCAATATATGGGTATAATATAATGAGATTAAAACTGTTACTTTCTTATCGTAGTTACATATTCTAAGGCATTTTGAAATATTTGAATAAAAGAAATTCCATAATCAACAATAAATTTAATAATTACCGCACTTTTTAACAATTACAAAAAAGATAATTTATAATATTAAAAATCAACAAAATTATGTGTATATCGATGATGTATCACATAATTTAACTATATTTAGCATAGTGTGCCACAATGGTGTCATCCAAATAACGTTAAAGCACTTTTTTAATCAATAAAGTTTAGTGACCCGGTCGAAACTTTTGTATGGAAACGTAACTAGGGTACCTTGTCACGGCATTTACTAAACTTTAGTAACTTAAATGTAAAGGCATTATTTTAGTACCTTTAATGCAGAAAACATTTGTATCAAAATGTTATTTGGTACAATTATTGCAGAAATCAATAGGTACATTATTATTTATAAAAAGTTCTCTTTTAGTCGTGTAAAACATAAAATTTTACATTTTACTAAACAGGGTACCTTGTCACGATAAGTCATTATCTTCAAGAAATAGAGTGTAAAACTAGGATAAAATACCCAATTATACATATACATAACCTACCTACACCTACTTTATGATCTATTAAGTCTTTAATCAATATTTATAACAATAATTAGTTTAGTGACCCGGTCGAAACTTTTGTATGGAAACGTAACTAGGGTACCTTGTCACGACATTTACTAAACTTTAGTAACTTAAATGTATAGGCACTATTTTAGTACCTATAACGCAAAAAATATTTGTATCAAAATGTTATTTGGTACAATTATTGCAAAAATAAATATATTTTTATTTATAAAAATGTCCGTTATTTTAGACTACTCTATAACATATATCAAAATGAATCAAATCAGAGTCGGACAGTTGGGTACCCTCCCTTGTTAGAAAGATGCATTTGACTGCCCGCGACGGAAATATTGACAAAATAATTCAAATTTTAAACGCTTTTAAGACATGGCGTGACAAGGTACCCTGAGTACTAAACTTTATGGTCGGGGAAATATACTAAAAAAACATAATTTTACTGATATTCTTGTACACACGTGTTCCTTAGGATGTAAATAACCCAATTATAGCACAAACCCATTTTGGCACTTTTTCACCCGCTTCGACAAAAACGCATGTAACTCAGTAACTAAATGCCGTGACTAGGTACCTTACCCTGTGCACAGCCACAATTAGAGAAACAAGTTTCTTCCGTTCCCGAAAGTTACGATACATACTGTCAAAATCATTCTCGGCATAGATTTGGTCTGTAGGTATCAAAATATGACAGATGAACAATGTATGTCTGGGTCCGTTCCAGTTCCAGTAGGTATCGCGGACATACATATAATTAATTCAAGTCATAAATTTCGAGAATCTATCTTTGCCACTCCAACGAAGGCGTAATCATAGTGTCTAAGACAGATGCTCCAAATTTAAAAAAAAAAGTGTAATCGATGGGGTCACAGATATTTAGGTAATTTTTTCGTTTATGAATTTGTTTTTTATATTACCTGATGCAAATATGCTGCCATTGCCAATTATCTCACGCACGAAATACGTTGTATATATTTTTTCCAAACAAGATTTCTGTGCTACTTCCGAAGTTTCCGGGTCAGCCACGACTGTTGGAGGTATAATTACTTAGTACCTATAGTAAATGTACTATTTCGTGATATCATATTTCCATTAAATATTTCAGAATCGAATTCAAAATGAAATGTGGTGCCTACTTGTGGTAACTAGTGACCAATTATTAATAGAAAATAACACAACAGGTAGGTACGAGTATATTTCGTGATATCATACCTAATACTTTGTGTTAAATATTTCAGAAACGAAATCTAAATAAAATATAAGTAATAAATAAGGTTGGTACCTTATTTATTACTTATATTTTAAGATGATAGAGATAGAGTTAATAAAAAATAGTTACTGTTTTTTTTACTCGTGAATTCTAAAGTTTACCTTTAAAATGATGTTTTGATGCAACTTACTTAAAATCAGCTTATTGAACAACCAATATGTTGAAATGCCTCCATTTTTAATGGCCAATCTGCCCATCGCTTTAAACCACACTTCGCCATCATCTGTAATGAGAAATTGCCATCTGTTGTAAACGAAAAATTCAAATTTTGGGACCAATATTGAAATATTATAATAATGTTTAATAATAATTAAATCAGTAATCCTGGACACGGCGCGCATAGTCCGGCGGTTCCTCTCCCTGCAGCCCCAACCACCGGCGGCTTGGGCCCGCTCCGCTGCCGGCGGCACTCTAGGTTAGTTTTTTCATAATGTGGTTAGATATATGTTTTTCCCCTCACTAGCTCGTAAAGCACTCGTTTATCGTTTAATACGAGCGGGTAAAAACGCTTTTTACACTCTTGTGAATAAAGTAATTTGACATTGCTCTAATTCCTATAGCCCCCTACTGCCTAGTATAAGTGGATCTGTATGACCGTAGTAAACATGCGCAATCGGAGCTCACATGTTAAATTGGTCGTTTTCATGGGTGACTTTGTAAGCCATTGGCTATATTTAAGTTCCAGAAGTAACTCTATTCTACGATACGTTTCGACATTGAGTTTTAAATGGTTTCTTTATGTTAATTTACATTTGGATGAGATTTGTAATCATATTTCCTCGCGATAGTGAGGGGAAAAAAGTTGTATTACACTTGGCGGCAAAGTTTGTTCAACTCTCGTGCCTTGAGACCTTCGCAATGCTCAAGATTCCAGTTTTTTAACCACTCGCTACTCTCGTGGCTCAATTTTGGAATCTTTCGCTAGCTCAGGTCTCAATATTGGCACGACAGTTAAACAACAACTTTGCCCCCTTGTATAATAAATAACTATTGTATTGTTTTTGTATGTTTTATTGTATTTTACTTTTATAATTATATTATTAAATACCTAACCTATGAAGAAATCGAAATAAAGAGATAATAATAATAATATATGTTGCCGTGTGGTGACTGCAGTAAGAATACATTTGTCACCACCCCAACTCCTCCTGCGGGTGTCGTAAGAGTCGACTAAGGGATTGAAGTGTCACTGACCACTATTTGATAAATATTGATGATGGGCAGCAGCATCATCATAGTGGACACTGGACACATTACTGCAATCGCCAATCCACTTGCTCATCGTGGCGATTATGGCCATTTACCTCCTAATGCGTTTATACGCATAGTTATGGCAGGTGTCCGGACCTCTTTTCTATAGTTCCATTTCTGATCCATCCATCCTCCATTACCATGTGGTGTGCGTAACATGTAGCATAGTATAAGAACATATAGGTATAAGTATGCTTGTTTTCCTTTTATCCTTAGTTAGTCGTAATACAGACGCTTAAGTAAACGTACATGCCTTTCATTTAATCCGTTCCCACGCCACACCTGATATTATAGTATAATCCGAGGAACCAACTAAAATGGCGAAACAATTTGAAACCGGCAAAAAATTCGATAACCTTTTTAAAGGACCTTTTAAAGTAATCGAGGATGACGGAATAAATGTTAAGTTAGAAATAGACGACAAGATCGACCTTGTCCATAAAAATAGGACTAAGCCTTTTAATCAGTAACATATGTTTATGTACCTACTCGTAAACTTTTGTTTTAATACAACATTGTTAATGATAAATATCTGAAGTTATACACTTCATATTTTGTATAATTAATGTTCCAATTGAAGTACGTAGGAACTTTGTACTTCTGTCTAAAAAAATAGAAATGTATACATTCCATTTTTTTTTCTTTAGCACCCCCCAGGTGTGGTGTGCGTAACATGTAGCATAGTATAAGAACATACAGGTATAAGTATGCTTGTTTTCCTTTTTCCTTAGTTAGTCGTAATACAGACGCTTAAGTAAACGTACATGCCTTTCATTTAATCCGTTCCCACGCCACAACCATAGCCCATTAGTCTTTTCCATTACTTCTCAATAAATAGTCTCTATACGCCTGCTGGGACCGGTTTACGGATGTCTATTGATGTGCCCGTGAATGGGTTGCAGCAGGTGTACAACACAGCAAATTTCTCCAAAGGGCCTCTACGTGTTGGATCTGTATCCCCGCGCAAGCCTATCAAAAAACCGGGATTTGTAAGCCCGTGATCCCCAAGGAGATACAAACATAATAATAATAATAATAAGGATTATACACCAGCAGCTTGCTCTTCAATACGGCCTTGTGGGCTTCGAAGTGCCGTACTATAAGTACACACCTGCGGCAGTTCTCGAAAATGGTCGTGCCACGCTCTATTGGGATCGATCTATCATCACGGACAGGACTATTGTAGCCAATACGCCTGATATCGTGCTGATAGATCGATCCCAACGCCGGGCAATGCTCATCGACATCACCATCCCCCATGACGAGAACCTCGTGAAGGCCGAGAAGGACAAAGCCAGTAAGTACCTTGACTTGGCTCACGAGGTAACCGACATGCTCCCACATGTTGATTCGGCGATCATTGTACCGATAGTTGTTTCTGCGAACGGTCTCATAGCGAAGAGTCTCGATCAACACCTCAAGAGACTCTCGCTAGGTGGTTGGGTCAAGGGTCTGATGCAGAAGGCGGTAATCCTGGACACGGCGCGCATAGTCCGGCGGTTCCTCTCCCTGCAGCCCTAACCACCGGCAGCTTGGGCCCGCCCCGTTGCCGGCGGCACCCTAGGTTAGGTTTTTTATAAAGTATTTATGTGTTTTGTATTGTTTTTGTATGTTGTATTTTATTTTAATTTTATAAATATTGTTATAAAAAGCCTAACCTAAGAGATATGAGAAATAAAGTGTATAATAATAATAAATTATTTATTTACGACCAACTTGGATCATTGTGTTAGTAACATCAACTTAATTGGTAGTGTTAGTAGGCAAAATTGACAATTTAGGGAGATAGGAACTAATATAATTTACAACAATATAATTAAAATTTATAACAATGTAAATCATAAAATTACAAAAACATAAAATTTGACTAAAAATCGAATTAAAATACATTATTTCAAAATTTAATTTACAGTTGAAAATTTACAAAAATGTTAAATAAAATTGGAATAAATTTCAAAATTAAAATTACAATTAAAAATTTATAAATAATAATCATAGGCTGATGATGATGATGATGAATAATTATAAATTCATTTATTTGCACAGCATTACAGTTGTTAAGCTAATACACTGAGAAATTATTCGCTTTTTCGGATAAAATTTAACTTGAGTAATTTAACCTTCCATTGCTTTTGGTAACGTGGTTACCAGCTGTCACTCTTATTTTACATAGGAACATACCTACTAAAGAAGTTGTCACGGTGCTAAATAGGAATGTATAAATTTACCTGTATCCTTAGTACTCAATATGTACGGCACCTTATCCCCACTTGAGAGCTCTGCGTAGACCCGATAGAGCCCTCGCCGTTGCCATCGGTAATGTAGGACCCCCGTGAAGACAACCAGCAGCACTAGGAGCCAAAACATTGTCCCGTGGACGCACACTGTTTAATATTTGCTATCGTTTCTCAATGGAGATCTACTTCGCACCCTTTACAGAATAGAACAGAAATATGACTAATATACGTGTTCATGTTTTCAATATAAGTATCTTCGCAGTGAAGAAATGAGCATTGTAAATTTTCCCCCATGAAATAGGCTTGTGTTTACGTATAACTACCAGTTAACTACCCAATTAACCATATAATTTTATTAGTGCATCGAATCCTTAATCGTGATGACATTGACAAGATGATAAGTATGCTTACCAATGAGTTTGTCTCAGCAGTGATCGGATTACCCGCAGCGAGTGCAATTGGTGCAACTGTAGGCCTGAGGGGTTACCATGACCTACTAATGCGATTCAGTTTAGGTCGAAAGAAAGGGACAAGGTTATACGAGTCGGGTATCTCTGTCCCTTTCCCCGAACTTAAACTGAAACGCGTTAGTACGTCATGGAAAGCCTTGTAGCTCTTCCATGAGATTAACGCTGTGATTCGATAGGCAACTTACTTTACCATCACGCTCGCACGGCATTGGTTCAAGTGAGATGGATAGAAAGTGAAATACGTAATACAAATTCAAACGCTGACCATAAGCTGACCGATGTCACGTGTAGCTCTACCATGAGCTGTCGCTACGTCATTAACGCGGATTTACGTTCTATCCACCTTGCTCGCACCAATAAGGCTTGTTCACGAAATAAAGTAGCCAATGCTGTTTAATTCTATTTTTTTTGTTTGAGACCATACCTTGGGTGTTATTACAAAGAAGGGCTTTTTGCCTATTTTCTCGGATGCTGTGGTTGATATTTAAATCAATTTCTCCATAATTATGGACTTTTAATTAAACTTCTGGATTTTAGTAGTGTTTCTTCTTATTTTACCATTTTGGTTCATTTACTTTCCTAATGGATCTTAACGAAATTACAATACGGATACTATAATAAACTGTGAATCTTGTATCTACAATTTTTATTAACTATTTGAAGTCTAACATTGTTGAAATCTTCTCGGATCTTCACTTTTTGGGCCTGAACGTTTGCATTAAGCATTATCTGAATTTATTTTGATTTTGTCAACTGTTCAGCAAATGCTTTTGGATATTGGATTGTTAAACATAAAACAGAAGAATCAATTTACAGTCCCATGGCTGTTAGAACTACATGGGACTGTTGTGTAGCAGTAGAGACTGATTTTACGATGGCTACTTTATTTCGTGAACAAGCTTTATGTACGTGAGTAGGTTTTACTCGATACGCAAAGCTGTCCATCGCGCTCGCTCCACTAGATATTATCAGTGTGAGCGCGATCACTTAACATTTACTCTCGAACTCAGGGTACGGCTACACTAGCTGTATCATGAGCTGCCGCTATTTACTTTCTATCCAACCCGCTCTTACTCGCGTATTGCGAGCGAGCCAGATAGAAAGTAAATCCGCGTTAATAGCGTAGCGGTTGCATTCCACGAAAAAGTCCACCGATGTCCCGTACGAACACGGTTTTTCTCAAAATTGAGGGTTTATCGAAGTTCTCTTTCGTGACTAGAGGAGTCAAAAATTGCTCAAAAATATATATAATCACTAACAACTCGGAAGAAAACTCAAATTATCGAAATATACACGCGTTTGTACGGGACAGCCTATGGAATGCTCCAGCGGCAGGTCATGATAGGGCTACAGGCATGCACCCGTTCGGATAAGCCACGCAACGTATGTAAGTTATGCAGAAGCCATCGATCACTGCTGAGGCAAACTCATGGTAAGGAAATCTATCGTCTCCCAACGATTCAGGATTCGATGCACTAATTAAATATAGCATAAATAGGTACGTTAATAGGGTAGTTAAATGATAATTACAAGGGGGAAAAAATTCTAGAATGCTCATTTCTTCATTGCGTAATACATTGCGGACATAAACACAGTAGAGAAATTCTAGCAATATTTCTGTCCTATTCTGTAACGAGTGCGCAGTAGATCTCCATCGAGAAACGATAGCAAATATTAAACAGTGTGCGTCCACGGGACAATGTTTTGGCTCCTAGTGCTGCTGGTTGTCTTCACGGGGGTCCTACATTACAGATGGCAAAGGCGAGGGCTCTATCGGGTCGACGCAGAGCTCACAAGTGGGGCTAAGCAGCCGTACATATTGAGTACTAAGGATACAGGTGATTTATAACAATTCCTTTCAACTACATTCTTTTTACCATAATTTATAATTATAACAATTCCTTTCAACTACATTTCTTTTAACATAATCCGCTGGAATCCTATAAAGCATTGAAATGAAGGGTTAAATAGTTGTTGTTGTTGTGTTGCGGCCATTTTTTCCCGCATCTCGACATCAAACGTGCCTATTTATTATATATATTATATTATTATATTTTAGCCTATATAATGTCCCACTGCTGGGCACAGGCCTCCTCTCATATATGAGAGGGATTGGGCTATTGTCCCCACGCTGGCCCTAAGCGGGTTGGGAACTTCACATACACCTTTGAATTTCTTCGCGGATGTATGCAGGTTTCCTCACGATGTTTTGTTTTGTGCCTATTTTGTGTGGTCCTAATGCTGGCATTGCTGGCCCAGTACTTAGGTACTTCACATACACCCTTGAATTTTTTCGCAGGTGTATGCAGCTTTCCTCACGATGTTTTCCTTCACCGTAAAGCACTTGCACAAATGATATTTCGTACATAAGTTTTTGAGAATCTCATTGGTACGAGCCGGGGATCGAACCCACTAAAGTCCAGCTGGTGCAAATTCGCTCCCCATATTTTTTCCTACTCAGAAAAAAATATATGGTGTGTTATTTTAGAATTCATGTTTAAGAATTTATTTGAAAGAAAAGAAAGAAATAAAGATGAATTACGAAATTTGCTGCCATCTTCTTGGCCGGTTTTATATTTTTTGTTTAATTGTTTCGGTTGGTGAAGAATATTATAAATGTTATATTAGTCACAAACATAACATTTTTCGTTACAGACGATGGCGAAGTGTGGTTTAAAGCGATGGGCAGATTGGCCATTAAAAATGGAGGCATTTCAACATATTGGTTGATCAATAAGCTGACTTTAAGTAAGTTGCATCAAAACATCATTTTAAAGGTAAACTTTAGAATTCACGAGTAAAAAAACAGTAACTATTTTTTATTAACTCTTGGTACCTTATTACTTACTTACATTTTATTTAGATTTCTGAAATATTTAACACAAAGTATTATGATATCACGAAATACCAACCTACTTATACCTGTTGTGTTATTTTCTATTAATAATTGGTCACTAGGTACCACAAGTATAGGTACCACATTTCATTTTGAATTCGATCCTGAAATATTTAATGGAAATATGATATCACGAAATAGGTACATTTGCTATAGGTACTAAGTAATTATACCTCCATCAGTTGTGGCTCAGCTCATTGACTTAAGTAAGTATACTCGTAATACGGTGCATCAAAAATTTGTCACAAAAATATTTGTATACGTATTAATGGACAACAAAGCCAGGATATAAAATAAATGTACTTACCTAATACTGTTTACCTCGAGATTCACCTGTGAATAGTAGGGTCAAAAACACAAAACGGGTCTAAACGTTTCAAGAGATTATAAAATGTTTGCTTATTAAATATATCAGACTAATCCTTGGTTTGCTTATTAAGAAAAGTTATTATATTAATATATTATACTTCTCAAACTAAACAGTAAAGTTCTTAGATATTTAGAAAAATGTAAAATAATAAGACCACAGAAAGTTGAGTATGTACTTATACTTACCAAAAAATAGAAACATAGGTATCCTAAAAAAGCAAATTAGGTAGGCCCTACATATTTCGTCATTTTGCGTGTTTTTTAATATCTGAGTATACTTTTGTGTTTGACCCGTTATCGACTTAATTTTTTTATACTTGAATTGGTTCCTGCCACATTTCATTTTAATTTCGCGTTTGAAACACTAAGGTAGGTATGTAAGTATCTAATGAAAAATAATTATCACGAAATATAACATACTAATGGTATTTATAAATACCTGTTGTCTTACAGTCGTTGCTGACCCGGAAACTTCCGAATTAGTACAGAAATCTTGTTTGGAAAAAATATATTTGTCGTTTTTCATGCGTGCGATAATTGGCAATGGTAGCATATTTGCATCAGGTAAGTTACACAATTTTTGATAAACTAAAAGGTAGGTACCTACTTACTTATACATATAACGCCACAACGAATATCGTAAAATTCAAGCATCTGTCTTAGACAGACTTCTTACATCGTTCAGATCTGTTCACGAAAGTAGCACTAAGTAGTAAGTATTCTATCCGATAAGTGGGTCAAACGCAAAACCCATGTTGGGAGTCTTTCCGGTTGACAATCTAAAAGTTAAGGCTTATATAAGCCTTATCTTCATTAAGACGTACTCTTTTTTCATTGCGTTGTATGATAAAACTATCGACCACAGGAAAGAAAAATTGCGTGTTCAGCTGAACTGTAGAGCCCCTCTTTCCTGTGGCCAATAGTGCAACTGGTAGGAGTGTAGTCGTGATTTTTATCATACAATTCAATAGGAAAGGAGTGCCTTTAAATGACAATACGGGTTTAGTAAGAAAATTAACTCTCATAGCCCTTAACTTTTAAAATGTCCACCCGAAAGACTCATAACATGATTTTGAGTTTGACTCAAGTAGCATAAGTAGTATGTATATAATGACTCATGATCTCCACTCAAGAATCGGCCTGCCTAGGTACTCCATCGATTATTCGCGCGGCCAGCGGCGGATACTTTATCCGGCCACACTGCCACTTCAGCTTGCTGATTCAATGGGCTATGTCCATAAGCGCAGTCCTCCGCCGGATGTCCTCGTTCCGGATTCGGTCCTTGAGAGAAACTCAACCATTCTGTTAATGAATAATAATATCACTTAACTAAGTAACACACATCAACATGTCATGTAAACACACGGGGAATTCATGGGGAATTCGAAATTAGTGTTATTTTTTCGTACTGAAAGCAAACCCAATTGCAACTTGCAACTGTAAGATTGACCAAAAAGTTTGTTCAAGGGATTTGCTTCAATATTTTGACGCAAGTCATTCATTCATTCACTTTTTTGCAATTAATCAAAGCAATTAATACTTCATTTAGATGTGTGTGTAATAATTCACCTCAACTCTGGTGAAATTACTTACACCTAATATTTTGATATACATCAGACAAAATCTATGCCGAGAATGATTTTGACATTTTGTTACCTATGTATCCTATAGATGTAACGTTTGGGAACGGAAGAAACTTGTTTCTCCAATTTGTTATGACACTTATGACTAGAGGTACCGGTAGCAAATTTCACACAAAAGGTATGGAGTTGTTTTTTTATCATTTTTATTTTAGGTTTGAATAATAAAATTATTCATTTATACCTAATGTACTTAGTGTGGTACCTACTCGTAAATTGGAAGTAAGTACTTAATCTTTATTTTCATAAAACGATTTCAGTAACACCTAAATGTTATGTCGTAAATGTTTTGGTTTATTTTACAATTTTGTTTTAACAA
The DNA here is from genome assembly GCA_025490895.1 of Thaumatotibia leucotreta. Lineage (NCBI taxonomy): Eukaryota > Metazoa > Arthropoda > Insecta > Lepidoptera > Tortricidae > Thaumatotibia > Thaumatotibia leucotreta. Next base: position 93,244 of record JALPQI010002931.1, on the reverse strand, counting down.
AGTTAGTTGTGATGCAATTGAACAGTAAAGAAGCTATTGCCATTAGAAAATCCCAGACGTTTGAAAATGAATATTTAAAAAACGAATTAAGCTTTATAAAAAATTGTTACAAAATTATACCTGTGTCGATAGAAAATTGGATTGCACTCAAATTACGATAGAAGGAAGTTTTCTGGTAATAGATATAATTAGGAGTATTTCAAGCCTCCAAGGAAGTGAAACCGTGCGAGATAATCGAATTGGTTCTAGATAGAAAAGAAACCCAGATGCTGACGAATTAAGGAATATGATTACAATGTGCCAAAATTATAAATAAGTCCTTAACATGCAACCATGACATCGGTAGATGTAGAGCGATCGTTTTCCACTCATAAATGGATCTTCAATAAATTAAGAAACCGATTCACTCCGAAAAACCAGAAACATATGGCCATAGTCCAGTCATTTTATAACATGGATTTGGATACGCACTTAAGTGTAGACTGTGAGGAGGACGTCGAACACATAAGTCCTCAATTGTAATTGAATGGTTTTCAATATAATATTATCGTTTGGCAGGTATACCTTCTTAGTGAAGTATTTAATACCTAATGATAATTTTTGATAAGAAAATATATTATTATGTATTATAGATGTTAACAATATATTACATTATATTTTCCCCTCACTAGCTCGTAAAGCGCTCGTTTATCGTTTAATACGAGCGGGTAAAAACGCTTTTTACACACTTGTGAATAAAGTAATTTGACATTGCTCTAATTCCTATAGCCCCCTACTGCCTAGTATAAGTGGATCTGTATGACCGTAGTAAGCATGCGCAATCGGAGCTCACATGTTAAATTGGTCATTCTCATGGGTAACTTTGTAAGCCATTGGCTATATTTAAATTCCAGAAGTAACTCTATTCTACGATATGTTTCGACATTGAGTTTTAAATGGTTTCTTTAAGTTAATTTACATTTGGATGAGATTTGTAATCATATTTCCTCGCGATAGTGAGGGGAAAAAAGTTGTATTACACTTGGCGGCAAAGTTTGTTCAACTCTCGCGCCTTGAGACCTTCGCAATGCTCAAGATTCCAGTTTTTGAACCACTCGCTACGCTCGTGGCTCAATTTTGGAATCTTTCGCTAGCTCAGGTCTCAATATTGGCACGACAGTTAAACAACAACTTTGCCCCCTTGTATAATAAATAACTATTGTATGCTCGTAAGATAATTTCGATAAGTTCCTAAAAATATTATACAAAATCAATTTCGTCAATTTTTGACGTCAAGGTTTGGACCACCCTGTATACAAGTTGAATTTCCTATCTTGCACTTGTACCTACCTACCTACCCATCGTAATACCTGCTAACTTAATTTCAGTTGACATATGGCGCCCACGACGGAAAATTTTAGCTCCTGTCTTTAGTATGAAAAATCTTAACCAGTTTGTGAAAATATTTAATAAACAAAGCATGATAATGGTTGGGCAACTGGAGAACATGGCCGGAGGATCTGACTTCTCCATTTGGAACTATTTCAACACGTACACGTTCGATTCAGTTTGCGGTAAGTAGTTTTAAACGTTTAACACTTAAAAACGTACAGATACTCCATACCAGGGATCGGATAACGGTTTTTGCTCCATACAAAAGAACGGTTCGAATTCCGTTCTTTTTCGTTCTTCGGTTTATAATTTTTTTGTTAATGGAGTAATTCAAAAATATGATGTTAATAGTTAATGTTAATGTTGAATACTACATAAAGAGTGTAAAACATTTAAAAATATTGAGCTATTTAGAGGTTTTTCTAAAAAACCGGTTCCGATCCCTGCTCCATACAAACTTTCAATCCCCATTTGAACTTTTTAAACTCCGCCTTAAGGGATGAAACCACAGAACACAATTATACATCATTTTCAATTTTTCATACAATCTTTCAAACCCACTTTAAACCCCCTCTCGAAAAACGCTCAGCGCTCAATACTCAATCATTTATTGCTTCCACACAGTTTACAAGGTATTATGTGAACATAAAGTTTTACAGCTATTTAATTACTAAAACTTAGTGTGGACCCTGTTGGGCGCGCTAATGAGTCACTAACAATAAGTCGATCAGTCATTAAATCATTGATATAGATTTCGATGGAAAGGGAACTTCAAACATGCAAACCAACAGTGGGCATGATCCGACATGCTCTAGGCTGCTTTTAATCTAATTCAGGTACTTATTAACTACCTATATTTAGAGATTTTGTTGCTAAAAAAGATTGAAGTGATGAGTACATTTTCGTTGGTGTTTTAATTAATTATAAGTACCTAATCTTAATTTTTTGTAGAATCTGCACTGGGTATCGAGTTACATAGTCAAAAGGATCCAAATAACAAATTTCTGGCAGCTTTTGAATACACTTTAGAAGAAACAGGACGACGTATGGTGAGGCCATGGTTGCACCCGGATTTCATCTTCCGCATGATGCCGAGATACAAAAAGTTTGCTATGTACATAAAAAGCATTAATCAATTAGTAGACGAGGTACGTTACTAATTTAGCTGCTTTACATTTAATTTAATTGCTAAGTATTTGCAGTTTTACACTACCCTCGTTTGTATCAATTTTCAGATAATAATAACCAAAGAAAAAGAGCACTCAAACGTTCAACAAGGGAACAACAACGGTGAGTATGAAACTCACAGGTCGATTCAAAGACCTAGCATGAATAGATGAAGTACCTTAGTGACAGAAAGTATGTACATGTGAAAAGATAACTATGTAAATTGCAGTAGATGCAGTTTGATATGACAGGGCCGCATACGCAATGTGCCATTTCGTCCGACATTCCTCAGTGCCTCAAGATGAAAGTCTTCAATCCATGTGGTCCTTCACTGTCGTACTCATCTCAAAACTAAAAGTCCCTCAAGGAGCTAAGGGCTACACTCGGAGTTTCCCTACGTGATCGAATAAGAAATGAGGAGGAGGTAGTAGGGATTCGCAGTTTCTGCTTTTTTTTGCGGGCTTATGTGCCGGGCTGCCCCAAATCATGGTCTTACTAACGGGTTGGCTTAAAGTATTGAGAATTTTTATATTTCAAAACATATAAATATAGGCAAAAGCTATTGGTTTATTGAATTTGTAATCATAAAGTAGAGTATATTAGACATTATATAAAAATAAATTATCACAGCATATGAAGTTCCCACCTCTGATTTGTGTAACTGTCTTCTAACCCTGCACGTCATGCTTTGGACAACATTTAAGTACATTTTCGGAAGTGTCTTTTTATAACTAGTTTTAATTATTTTGGTAAATTACATTTGGATCAAACAAAAGTCATCCTTTACAATATCAATTCATAGTAGGCAATTAAAATCTCCTACGAATCGAGTTTTACGGACATTTTAATATAGGCATAAATCTGTATGCAATGTCGGTTTTCACTCATTTTAGGTGGCCGTGGAAAAGCTACTAAATGTTGCCAGCCCGCCACATGTTATTAACCCTTCGTCTGTGTTTGATAAGGATCCGTACAATAGATATTGAACTCAAATCAATTCATAATTTGAATTACAAATCCATTGTACTGATCTTTAGCAACCACAGACGAAGGGTTAAGTTTCAGGAAACAACAACTTCTTAGTAATTTCTAAATACCTTTGAATGTATGTAGTGATATGTGAGAACTCGATTCAAGAATGGATTAATATTTCAAATGAAATTCCGGGAATAAGGAACGAGATTATTTTTGAAAGTTGTCCAAAGTATTGTGCACGTTGTTCATGAGAAAGCTAGGTACTTAAAGAAGTAAACCGGGCATTTGTTATTATTAAAGGCTGTGCAGCCAACAGCTGTAAGTCCAATATCCTCTAGTTTGTGATTATAAAATCGATAATCCAAAGCTTTTTGCTATTATTTTTATTTTATTAAAAATGTAAATTCTCATTACTTTAAGCCAACCCGTTATATCTGAAATCTTATTTTAAGAAGATCGCCGTGAGACGCTGGAGGCAGGTCGCTACCAATTACAAAAAGTAGTTCCAACCAGTATTCCTATATGGAGATTCATCAAAGCCTCCCCTTATGTTCAGCAGTGGACGTCTTATGGCTGAAATAATGATCAATCAACTATTCCAACGAAAATAGATTATTTACCAAGGTACTTAGTGGAAGTACCAACACATGGAAAATTTAAATAGAGTCTAAAAGTGTGGTAAACCAGATTATTGGTTGACTAGCTATACAGTGGTGCGTCATTTTGTTTCAACGCTAGATCACTAGGCGTCACAGCATTTCAGCCATTCTTCTTATTGCTGTAGGAGCCGGTGGCGATGGTCCAAAAACCTTCTTAGACTTGGTGTGGGAATCGTCAGACCGCATGTCCAAGAAATATTCTCACGTGGAGCTGCGCGAGGAGGCGCTGGTGATCATAGTGGCCGGCACCGACACCTCGGCCGTCGGCGGGTCCTTCGCCGCCGCCATGCTGGCCCGCCATCCGAGGGTCCAGGAGAACATACATCGCGAGTAAGACCTTAGCGTTGTGAACATGGTTGCTATGAGGAGTTCTAACGATCTTTAAAGAATCACACTTGATAGTGCAATGATGCCAGTGTTGTGGGATTTTTAAGTGCCTATCGTTAATTATCACCAAATTAAAAATTAATAAAAACCTCTCTTTAACCGATACACAAAACATGATGATGGAATTTTCTCCAAGATTCCATCATCATGTTTTGTCTTGAAGTCGGTTAAAAAAAGAATTGTCGTAATCGGTTGGTGTGATAATCAGATATTCGTCAATTTGTCGTGCACAAGCTTAATGCAAATTTATAACTTACTTATACAGTTTTTTCATGGATGCCTATGTCAGAATAGGACCAAAATAAAATGGGACCAATCGGCGAGCATTAGATATCAAATTAAAAAAAATCATCAAAATCCGGTCACCCAATCGGAAGTTTTGAGGTAACAAGCATTAAAAAACATACAGTCGAATTGAGAAGATCCTCCCGTTTTTGAAGTCGGTTAAAAATGCAGCGAATATTATCCAATATTATATACCATCAAAAATATTTTCAATGATGATGTTGACCTATCTTCACTATTCTCACAGGTTAGATGACGTGTTTGGTGATTCGACCCGAGCTTTGACGGCGGAGGACCTGCCGAGACTGAAATACTTGGAGGCCGTCATCAAAGAATCCTTACGGCTGTACCCTCCAGTGCCGGTTATAGGGAGAGATGTCACCAGCAATGACGTGATGCTACGTAAGAAATATGGATATTTATTTATTTACTTATTTATTATGTACTTAATTCGATTCCCATGCCATTATTTACCCCCACGCAGACTGCGCTGGCAAAAGAATACCCCATTAGTGTCTTCAAAATAGCGAGGCGCCTTCCTTGCCAACTATCGTATAAACGACCTGTCATACTTATTCACGTGTCGTCCGAAGCGAAGCCAGACGATTAATACCTACACATTTATCGTTCTTATGACATTGACATAAGCTAAACCAGATCGGTCATCGACAAGCGGGATCTGCCTATAACCACCCCACTTTATAATGTTCATTTCCAGCGTGTGGCACCAAGTTGGTACCCGGGGTGTCGGTGGTGGTGAACCTGTGGGCCATGCACCGCAACCCCGCGTTCTGGGGCCCTGATGCTGACGAGTTCCGTCCGGAGCGCTTCCTGGAGGGGCCTCTCAAGCACCCCTCGCAGTTCCAGCCCTTCTCATTGCCCAATAGGAACTGCCTTGGTAATTGACCGGATTAATTTTGTAAGTTGGGTATGTGAAACAGCGGGCCAACTGAAATGCTTCGTATATGTAAAAAATTGCCTCGGAGAAAGTGGAAAACATGTTTCATGTACTTACCTAACTTGACTAAATACGATTCCAACTTCATTATCATCGACGTCTCTCAAAGTATTAGGTACTATAAATAAATATCTTCGGACATCTTACACAAACATCAGAATCTTACCCCTAGTAATCTTATACATACATACAAATCGAGCCAGTCCCACGGTATGATATGAAACATCCCATACCAAAAAATAAAATGCGAACAATTTTATCGGTGACCAGCGGTTTGGTGCACCCCATTGTTAGTCATGAATTATTTTGTAATCTACCGTCAATCAATTAAATTCTCAACCGATTCTCGTGAAATTTAGAGAGCAGGGGGGCTACCGCGATCTACTAATGCGATTCAGTTTAGGACCTACACCCTACACTGAATTGCGATATAATAGGATAGGATAACTGTCAAAAACTGACAAGCCGAACCTAAACTGAATCGCATAAGAGGTCGTGGTAGCACCCCAGGTTTCCATAGATGTTTTGGCGTTCCAACTACGTTTTTAAACTCTTCCTCTTTATACTGGAAACAATCGGGTCGGCGGTCCAACAGTTTTTCAGCGCTAATAAATCATTCGCATACCATATTGTATGGGATCTATGGGAAGTTTCATAGTAGGTACAAATGTTGAAATATTATCAGTGTCGTCTACCATCGATCAATTATATTCTCAAACGATTCTCATGAAATTTTGTGAGCAGGTGTCCTTATAGATTATTTAGCGTCCCATCTTTTTTTTTAATTATGGACCCAGCTGACATTCTGTTGATTTGTGATATTTGTTTTTTTTTCAGGTTACAACTACGCAATGATGTCGATGAAGTCGATGTTGGCGAACATGCTGCGCCGGTACAGGATCCTGCCGCCTTCCGACATGGACGAACAACAGCTCAAGGAACCTTTGAAAGTATCGTTTTGCGTGATGATGAGGGACTTAGATAATTATAGGATAAGGCTGGAGAAAAGGACTAAAGTACCTATTGTACAAAAAGGAGTATAAGGATTACCCGTATTGCCATCATTGATTGAGAACCTGTCTGTGAAGTGTTACTTGGGTGAATCAACTTTTTTCTGTCTGTTATTGCCATGGTTACGGTCGCCTGAGTCACGCTGGTTTTATGCAAAATTATGCTACTTAATTTATGCAAACATGCATAGTCCATGTTTGAAGATGGACCACGAAGGAAAGGGTTTATTAACACCAGAAAAATGCATGTTTGTATAGTATAAGTAGCACAATTATGCATAAAACCAGCGTGACTCAGGCGACTGTAACCATGGTAATAACAGACAGAAAAAAGTTGATTCACCCACTTCTACTATCAGGTTTATGGGGTGTTTACTAATTATAAGCCTACTTAGTACTTATATATTATATAACACGAAAAGTAAACCTATTGGCCTCGGCCTAGTGATGAAATGTATTAGGCTGGAAAAGTTATTGGTATTTATTATTTATAAATCCTGACCAGATTACATTATATACTTTTTTATTGTCAGCCATAAAATTTTACAACCTGTACTTCCTATCACTAAAACTATAAGTACATACTCGTATTTCTACTTTTTGCTATATTACGGACCATATCAGACTATCAAAGGTTCCTATATGCATAAGTGGTACCTAAAGAGAAATGTTAACAAGAAGTATGCTATTGCAATGTAAAAGATAAGATTGAAAAACCTTGCTTTTCGTTGTGATATGAACTAAGGACTAACTCCCTTATTCATATTATTCATAAACGTCTGCTAACTTAACAAGCCGCTAATAATTGTTTTTCCTTTTTGCTCTTATGGACACATTGTTAGGACCGAAAGGGATAAACTATTATTAGCGGCTTGTTAAGTTAGCAGACGTTTATGGATAAGGGGGTGAGCCTACACTATGTTCGTAATACTTGTTAGCACTAGATAAGGGTGGCAGATATATCATGATTTTCATAATGCTCTCAGTATCTACAAAACTATTATGCAGATTCTTAGGGATAATTTATTTTCCTTGTAATACATATTTAAAAATATTGTAGTTGAGAAAAGCATTAATTATTTCACCTCCCGTACGGTCGCCTGAGTCACGCTGGTTTTATGCAAAATTATACTACTTAAACTATGCAAACATACATTTTTCTGGTGTTAATAAGCCCTTTCCTTAATGGGCTACCTACAGATATGCACTACTTCCATGTTTGCATAATTTAAGTAGCATAATTTTGCATAAAACCAGCGTGACAGACAGAAAAAAGTTGATTCACCCTTGTATTCCATGGTAATTAAATCGAAAAGTGATTGACCATAGATACTCGTATTTACCGGTTGGAATGTAAGCACTAACTAAGTTGTAGCACAAAGAAAATGCTAGGAGTTTCTAAAAAAAATAATTTATTCCAAATTGACAACATTGGTAAATTTACAAAAATATCACGTTATTAACAGCTTCCGCTTCTATCCAGATTGGACGGATTCTAGAGTAACCCACTCAGTGTAAGTACCTGCCTCTAAAAATGGTTTGCAATGTAACCAGTTACTGGATAAAGATATCTATGGTGCTATTAATCCTATTAATAAGATTCAATAAAAACTAGCACGAAACTGCTTAGGTCGTCAGCTGCGGACTATTACGGCGTTGCATTGAGTAAAGCAACAATTCAGATATTTAAAAAAAAACTGTAATTTAGCGGCCGTTACAATTGTTCTAGTAAAACTGTTATACAACGCATTCTCACCTACGTGTCAGACCTCATCCTTGTTTAAAACTCCCTAAACATCCTGCACTGCGCGTTACACTTGAGTCAGCTGCCCGTGGTCCCACCAGCCATGCTGTCGATGTCGAGGGTCGATAGCGGACTATTATGTCGTTACATTGAATGATGCTACAACTATCTATAATTTAGCGGCCCTTACAATTGTTCTGTTGCTGCTTGACAATAGTTTCTCACCTACGTGTGAGGGCTGACGCGTGTTTAAAACTCCCTTTATATCCTGCACTGCGCGTTACACTTGGGTCGGTTGACCGCGGTCCCACCAGTCATACTGTAGATGTCGAGGGTCGTCAGCCGAGGACTATTAAAGCGTTACATTAAGTGATGCTACAACTACGTATAATTTAGCGGCCCTTACAATTGTTCTAGTAAAGCTGTTATAAAATTCTCACTTACGTGTCAGTCCTCACCTTCGTTTAAAAATCCCTGCACTGCACGTTACACTTGGGTTGGGTGACCGCAGTACCGCCAGCCATGCTGTCGATGTCGAGGTTCGTCAGCCGCGGACTATTACATCGTTACATTGATTGATACAACTATCTGTAATTTAGCGGCCCTTACAATTGTTCTAGTAAATCTGTTATACAATTCTCACCTACGTGTCAGCCCTCACCCTCGTTTAAGACTCCCTTAACATTCTGCATTGCGCGTTACACTGGGATTGGCTGACCGCAGTACCGCCAGCCAAGCTATCGATGTCGAGGTTCGTCAGCCGCGGACTATTACATCGTTACATTAAGTGATACTACCTATAATTTAGCGGCCCTTACAATTGTACTGTTGCTGCTTGACAATAGTTTCTCATCTACGTGTCGTTCACCTCGTTTAAAAACTCCCTTAACATCCTGCATTGCGCGTCACACTTGGATTGACTGACCGCAGTGCCGCCAGCCATGCCGTCGATGTCGAGATTCGTCAGCCGCGGACTATTACATCGTTACATTCGATACAACTACCTATAATTTAGCGGCCCTTACAGTACTGTTGCTGCTTGACAACAGTTTCTCACCTACGTGTCGTTCACCTCGTTTAAAACTCCCTTAAAATCCTGCACTGCGCGTTACACTTAGGTCGGCTGGACGCAGTCCCGCCAGCCATGCTGTCGATATCAAGGCTCCCGAGTCTCGGGTCCTTAGCGGCGCCGGCACGCGCGGCGGGCAGGTCGGCGGGCTGAAGTACGGCGGCTTGCAGGTAGCCGAGGACGGCGGGCGCGTGCTCTTCGACTACCCGAGCACGCTCCTTCGACACTTCTGCGTCCCTGGTACATTACGATTGTTTTGTTAGCGATGTTTTATTTCCCCGTTGCCGCACATCAGACCGACAACATCGTCAACTCCTGATGATGCCTCGTGGAAAGGCGAAGCGTGTTACAGTTATTTGCGTATTTATTTTTACGGCGGGAGGGTGGGAAAATTAATTGCATGCAAAAAATACGCAAGTAATTATAGCGGGTTACACTAATTAACTACACATTCTGTACCGCAGAAGAGCAAAGCAATATTGTTCATCCTTTAATAAAGACTTCCGCAAAGTAACGCCTGATTCAATTAATTAGTAGAAAAGGCGGCAAATTCAAAATTTTCTATAGACAATGAACACTTTACACCTAATATTTTTTTCACACCTCATGCTCGTCAAAGCCGGATTATATGTCATATAAACCTCACGAAAAGCAAGACATTATATCCCTTGGCAAAAACCGGGTTATAATGAAGTATGAAATTTCATTACCCGCCGAGCGATAATGTAATTACACTTTTCTCAAACATGCAATGAAATGTTGTAGTTACGTGCCTAAAAAGTGGCCGGGAAGTACCTCGTTGCCGGCCTAGGCCGGCAAGTACCTCTTTTTTAATTTTCATTTGACATAGGGTTGTGACCTGGCATCTTGGCTTTTAGCCAATAATTATCTGTAAGTAATATTAGTATAAAAAAAATGATTGGCAAATTTTTGCAGTTATAATTAGGTATTTAAATTATATCATTTAAAATAAATGTACAATAACTACTCAAAACAATATTTAAAAAGCAGTATTATACGGCGCGATCCGTCGGCCCCGATCACTGCATGCGATTAATTGGACCCAACCGACCGCGTCGTCTAATACCGCTTTTTTTAATTAAAAATTTGCAACATTCAAACAGGTCAATCTAAAAAAATGAGGTGTCGGTGTCGTATTTGACTTTTGTTGTGTTTCAAAGACTTAAAAGATACATTTTTTTGTTTCATTTCATTGCATGTTTGAGAAAAACATTATACATACCTCGGCCATGAAGTGACGGGTTGCCGTCCGAATACTATCCGGCCTCGCTTCGCTCGGCCATCTACATATATTCGGCCGGCAACCAGTCACTTCCCGGCCTCGGTAGTAATGTACTATTATTGCTATGATCATAAAGCCTAATTTCGTTAAGCAAAATGTGCAAGTACCGCCCGAAAATCTAGTTAGCTCGGTTGGATCAAGTTGGCCCGACGCCGTAAGCTAAGGGCTTTTAATGACTCGAGTTAGTATTCCGCTTACCGACCGTAATGCGAGCAAAAAAAATCGTTTTAATACAAATTATTATTAAATGACATACTAACATTTCTATTACTCCCTAGGGAATATCACTTTTCTATTACTACCGCTACGCGCGCAAGCAATGGCGCGCTTAGACAGCAAGTGTGATGAAAAAGATATTAAACTCACTCACCAGTCTCTGTAATAATCAAAAACAGCCTTGGCCCTCGCATCTTCGAGTTTGCGGTCCTTCTCCCTCCTTTTCGCGTTGTCCTCTATCTGCTGTTTCAGGTCCATCGCGTATTGGCGTGCGTTTTGTTTTTTCAAGCGCGCCTTTTCATTCTCTTTCGCATCCCGTGCCGCCAAATTCAATTCAGTCTAAAATAGAACAACCATTTCTTATCTCCTGCCAGGAAACAAATGTACAAAATGATAATGATACCCAATGATTTCGTTAAAAAAATAATTTATGTTAAAAATTCTAGGTTTTCTGGATATTACATAGTTTACGAATCAGCAACTTTGTTTCACAGCATCTATTCACGGAATATCACCGCTCGCCGGTCAGTTTCCTACTAAAATTAACAGGAACTGTCAGTCTTACACTTATTAAGGCGCTTATACACAAGTTTTAAGGAGTATCCAATACTGACAACCATAGAAGATGAACCTATAGTTATGGAAAACACTTACAACAACCATTCACTAATTTAGAATACCCAAGATCACCTGCAAATACAAGTGACAAAAGTGTCCCGTTGCTAAGTTATAAATCTACTAAGGACGGAGAAGGAATTTTTCTTGATTTCAGGACATCAAAACATCAGATCAACAGCCTATCTCAGTCCACTGCAGAACGTAGGCCTCTCCTATTAACTATGCGTATAGACGCATTAGGAAGAGCCGATAATCGCTACGCTGGGCAAGCGGATTGGTGATCGCAGTAGTGTGTCCACTCCACGGTGATGATGCTTCTGCCCATAATCAATCTTCAATAAATAAATGGTCAGTGACACTTCCAATCCCTTAGTCGACTCTTACGACGGCCACAAGAAGACTGTCCATTGGGACTAATACAACTAAAGACAGAGAAGAAACTTATTTCAAGACATGGAAACATCATCATCATCATCATCAGCCTATGATAGTCCACTGCTGAACGTAGGCCTCTCCTATTAACTATGCATATAGACGCATTAGGAGGTAAATGCCCGTAATCGCCGCGCTGGGCAAGCGGATTGGCGACCGCAGTAATATGTCCACTATGATGACGCTGCTGCCCATCATCAATCTTGTAGAATGGTCAGTGACACTTCAATCCCTTAGTCGACTCTTACGACACCCACAGGAGGAGTTGGGGTGGTGACAAATGTATTCTTACTGCAATGCGACGACACGGCAATGCGGATTATGCTGCCCATAATCAATCTTCAATAAATAAATGGTCAGTGACACTTCAAATCCCTTAGTCGACTCTTACGACGCCCACAGGAAGACTGTCCATTGGGACTAATTTATTAACCAAAGACGGAGAAGAAACTTTTCCTAATTTCAGGACATGAAATTATCCATCCTCATCCCTAACAACCCGGTGCACTCAGCGCCCTAGAGACCTCCTTACTATTCCATATCACATCCGCACCCATCACACTTCCAACGCACCCACCCACAGACCTATAGAACTAATTAATAACTTTTTAGCTACGCTACGATTCAAAATGCCGACATTTTCTCTGATAGATGGACACAACTTAGACGAAAAATTGACCATTACCTTAATACCTGCTACTGTACCCTATAATTTTTCCTTTTCATTATTTTGACATAAAATGTTATTACTATTAGAATTATGTTAGCTTATAGATAATTCCACATGTAATGTCTTGGCGTAAGCCTCACATACCTCCTTCCTAAACTGGCTCTCCCTCTGTTTCTCTAGCTCGACCTCCTTCCTCCTGAGGTCCATCTGCGCGGTGAGGTCAGTCTTGGTGCTCGCGCGCACGTGCTCTTTCTTGCGGCTCTTGGCTATATCGTCTAGTATATTCTTCTCCATTAGCTCGTGCTCTTGTAGCTGTTTTATAATGTTGTCGCGTTCTTGACGCTCCGCCTGAGAAATTGAGAAAGTAATATTAAATAAATCGTCGGCTGACAAGCAAAACTCACTATAAAAACTGTCATTATTCTTAGCAACCTCGTATGTCGCTCTTGTGTCAAAACTGAGATACGACGTTTATTTCAAGTAGGTATTTGTTACTTAGTGACTTTTGCTTGCCAACCCACGAAATATCGTTGTATAATCTTACTCAAATCGGCATAGTCCCACGAAAACCATTGGAACGTTTAATTAACAAAATCATTATTTATTCGTACTGACGGCAAACTCTTTCATTTGATAGGTACCCATATCATGGGGTGGATTTCAAACAGCTAGTCCGCCATCTTGTGGAGGCCGCCATATTGGATTTGTAATGACGTTTCTTAGCTAATAGTCTTGTATTGTCATCAGAACTCAGAGCGTGTGTAAAATTTCATCCTAATCGAAGACCGAGAAATCAAATTAAGATTCCAATATTCTCTTACTAGTTAAAAGTGAAGCTAATAAAAGCGTGTTAAAAAATAGCAAGTAGCCTCACCTCGTCTGCCAAGAGCTTGTCCGTTATTTTAGCGTTTATTTCTTCTCTTATTCGCTCTCTGCGTTCCCTCTCTGCAACACTGCAAAACAATTATGTTAATGTTGCCGATTATATCACCTACCTTTCTTACTTTTCAATCCGTATGCTCTTAAAGTGCTCTTTGTAAGGGTAAATGTGCATACAGAAAGCGATGTTTTTTGCGCGCATATACATATTATTTAAATTTTCAAAGTTTTGTAAAAGTTTTGCACCCATAGTCCCGATCACTGATAATAGTAATATTACAATTTGGCTACGGCTCTCTGTTTATGCAAGGAAGAGACAAGTCCCAGCCAAACTATAACTCACATGGCAGCGTAACGGTCAGCGGAGGCCTTCTGCTGCCGTTCTATTTCCGTTTCTTCTTGGATGGCGATGGCGGCTATGTCCCAGGAAGGCGATTTAAAGCGATGAGATTTGCGACGCGATTCGATGGCCTTGTCCTACGTGCACGGGAAAAGTCCCATCGATCGGACATTTTCAATAAACAAAACGACACACTATTCGGACGTCGCGTCTCGATCGCACGACAATGTCAAACAAACTGCAGTGTTATTCACTCAGGAAACCGCCTTGCTGTCAGCGCTGTGCCAGCGCTGCGGAAGCGTTGAGCCTAAAAATGGTATTCGCTAATGCACTTTAAACGACACTAGTGCTCGGCGACGAATGGAACTACACTGCGTCGAGAGTTTGACGTTTAATGTACGAACTTCGTATTCTCTAACGAAAAACAGCGACGAACTCGCCCACAACCTCGCTCACAGCCTCGATTCCTAATGTCAAATAAAACAGCTAGGATTAGCAGGATTTTAGACAAGGCTGTCTCGACGTCGAGCTCGTTGACGAACGCAGCGTCGAATGTGTGAATAAGAGAATAGCATAGCTGATCGCGTTCGCTTCGCGCCGCGTCGCGTCGCCCGTTCGTTGCACAGGGTTGATCACGTAGGACACTTGTATTAGCTGGCGGCTATTTGATGTTATCGCGTCGCGTCGCGTCGCTGAGCGTTCGCGTTCGCAAGGGAATCGCTAACCTAGGACACCACGTAACTTACATGGCAGCGTAGCGATCAGCGGAGGCTTTCTGCTGCCGTTCTATTTCCGTTTCTTCTTGGATGGCGATGGCGCGTTGCTTGGCCCGCCACGCGTCGCGCGCGTGTTGGAACGTCACCATTTCGCGTTGCGTCCTTGCTATGAGATCTCGCTTCTGTTTTAGCTCCCTGGAACATGATAATAATATACTTTTTCTACTCGTCAACTGTAATGTTTGAATTAAGATTACGTAGACAAAATTATAATTAGGGTTAGGATTTTGGTGGCATTTATTGAACATAGAGCAGTGGAGTCGATGTTACAAACATTTTTAACTTGAATAAATGATTAACTTATAAAATAATAACGAAATAGTGTTCATTTCAAGCTAGATTGATCAAGGAATTTAAACAAATAACATCGTCATCATCATCACATCAGCCGAAAGACGTCCACTGCTGAACATAGGCCTCCCCCAAAGATTGCCACAATGACCGGTCCTGTGCCACCCGCATCCAGCGGACTCCCGCGACCTTCACCAGGTCATCGGTCCACCTTGTGGGGGGCCTACCCACGCTACGTCTTCCGGTACGTGGCCGCCACTCAAGAACCTTCCCGCCCCAACGGCCATCGGTTCTACGCGCAATGTGCCCCGCCCACTGCCACTTCAGTTTAGCGATTCGGAGAGCTATTTCGGTTACTTTGGTTCTGCTGCGAATGGTCTCATTTTTAATCCGATCACGCAGAGAGACTCCTAGCATAGCCCTCTCCATTGCCCTTTGGGTGACTTTGAGCCTTCTTATGAGGCCCATTGTAAGCGGCCACGTTTCAGTACCGTATGTCATCACTGGCAACACACACTGATTAAAGACTTTCGTCTTCAAACACTGCGGAATATTGGACGAAAATATGTGTCGTAGCTTCCCGAACAACATACAAAAACATGAACAAATAACATGAATTTTATTTTTGAGAAACTAGAAAGATATTAATTTTCAACTAAAAATGTTGGTATATGAGAAAAAATATTTATTTAATTTTTAAGGTTTTAGTTCTTTCGATGACCGTAACTATTATAAAATAATCATAAGCTATATTACAATGAATGATTAAACTTCAATTCATAGGTATTCAAATATTAAAGATGAAATTATTTAATACTTAAAATTGGTGAAACCCTGTTTAAAAGAATATATTTATTTATTATTTCTGATTGATTAATTATTCAATCAATCATAAAAAAATAAACAACGACTCCACTGTTCTCTGTCTACTTAATGCCACCAAAATTCCTAACCCTAATTATAATCATATACATTTACGAGTTCGCAACTCAACTATAATGAACTCATTCTCATTACCAAGGAGCGGAATCCTTCATAGCAAAAATCAAACTGTCAGAGGGATTGAACCAAGTGTTTTATCGACTATCGATAAACAAAATTATACTCAATGAAAACATCGTTAAAATAATGTAATTAGACTTTTAAATATATACGAGTGGAGTGGCGACCAGATAGTTAATTAGGGACATGATTACTAATGTTGATTTTTTTTAATACTATGTTCACCAATTATGTTTTGACTAGTATGTACGTTGTATAATAATTGTTTAAGTAACTCTAAACCATATAAAAAATGTGTATTTCATTTTTGATTACTTTATCATATTTTGTCCCTTATTAAAATAATTTAAATTACAATGGCATAGAACAAAATAATTATATCCCTAATAATCTGCCGCCACTGTATAATATGTATGCCTAAAAGCCTGATTACGATAAATAAAAGTTAGCGATGAACCGTCAAGTGTCAATTATATATCGATAGTCGATAAAACACCTCGTTCAATGCCTCTGACAGTTTAGTTTTTGCTATGAAGAATTCCGCTCCCTGCTCATTACACAATAATTTAGGGAACTATAATGAATATGACCAATCGCGTGCCAACAAAAAGACATCAAAGAGCGGCGACCACACTTTCACGACTAGTGATGTGCCGTGGGAATATGCCCCGGAATGGAAATATTCCTAGTGGGAATATTCCAGGGAACATTGTCATATTTCTGGGAATATTCCCCTGAGAAAGGAATATTGAAATATTGTTTTCGGTGTTTAAAATCTTAACAGAAGTTAAATGTAATTCAAAGTACACGGTAGAATAAAACAAGTTTTACCAAAAACTGCATATTTAGGATTCTGTAGTTTATTTCCTACGCGGATAAGTTTAATTTTATATATTTTTTTACAAATAATTAGCAAGAATATTTTGTTTTCGATTTCTTTATCATTACATCTCTCTATCGATTTTTAGTGTCATCCAAAGAGAGATTAACGACCAAGTGTGATTTAAATGTTCCTAGATTAATAAATATAATAAATAAAAATACCTTCGCTAATACCTCGCTAAATACTTTCGCTTTACGTCACAGATGTCATATGTCAGCCTCCGTAGCCTAGTTGGTAGTGACCCTGCCTACGAAGCTAGGGGTTCCGGGTTCGAATACCAGCGAGGGCATTATTTGTGTATTTATTAATCACAAATATTTGTTCCTTGGTCATGGCTGTGTTATGTATTTAAGTATCTATATGTATCAATCTATTATATATATCGTCGTCTGGTACCCACATCACAAGCCTTAATTGAGCTTACCATGGGACTAGGTCGATTTGTGTAAGATGTCCCAAGATATTTATTTTATTTATACCTCTGGTCCTCATCAGCAATCGTCCTCATAACATCATCAAGCATCTTCTGCTCAATGAGTGCGTCTTCATAGTGGCACTGCCGCTGCTGCTGCCGGTTGACCAACTGCTGCTGAAGTTCCTGTCGGTACGCTGTGGAGCTCCGTATCTTCTCCAGTTCCTTCTCCTTGGCTTTCTTGTCGTCACCCATGGCGGCTAGTAGGGTAGAATTGGCTCGATCTTCTTCAGCCTGAAGTCAGTAGAGACTAGCTACTTATATTACTGTTTTTTTTTTTCTATTTTTCAGAAACAAACAGTTGTATAATATGTATGAACATAGTTTAAGGGGCGAAAATTCAATCTGTAGTTCCTTAATATAGGAACATAATGAATCTATTTGTCTATTGAGTAAAATAATACATAGCAGAAATACAAACTTTGTAAAGAGCATTTTATAGAATTGTGTAAAATGCTAAGTAATTGAGTTTCTTCTTTGGTGACAAATAAGTTAAGCAATGATCAGGAATCAATTCATCAACTTTGAAAATACAAGATGAACTGATTTTAGTGCAGACATATTAATTGAGATAGTAGATTCACCAACAGAAACAATGTTACATACTTAAGAAATTTCATCAGATGAGAGAGAGAGATGAAATGCTCTAAAACCAGCCTGAAGGATATTTATGTGAATATTAGAAGCTTCTTTCACTTTTTAAAAATATTTACACTCATTTAATTTAAATTGCTTACTTTTTCCTGCAACCTCTTATACTCATTATGCAGTATCTGCTGTCGCAGATCCCGGCAGACATAGCCCGCCTGCAGCTTCTTCATCAGCGTCCGCAGCTGTGGGTCCCGCTCTCGAAGGTAGTGACGTCGCAACAGCTCAGTTGCTTCTTCATGACGGACTTTAGCAACCTCGCTTGCAAGGTTGGCTTCTTTAGCGGCACGAGCATTGACGATTGCCGCATGGTCTGTTCTCTATAATCATAATCGTTAATAATAACGACTTTTTAAGTAGTACTTCTACTAAACAGACATATTATTACATTAACCTAGTCTTACCTCTTGGAAGTCTTTTTCCATTTGAGCTTCCTTCTCTATGAGAGCAATACAACGACCCATACGGCCGTCTTCCATTCGATCGTTTAGCCATTTTGTGTCTAAGGCCCTCTGGCAGTAATTTAACTCTGCCTGACGAGCACGGAAGATAGCATTCCGTGTAAGTTCGTTTTGAGGTTGCTGAAATTAAAATATTTTAGATCAAGCTCAAGTTCAATTTCAATTGCATACATAATATCTAACAAAATTATAATACCATTATAGCATTCAATTAATTAAAATCGCTTTAAACTACTCCTTTGAGGTGTTCAATAATTCAAAAATATCAAATAAAAATTAAATAAAGTGTTGTTTGTCGAACGCATGTCAAACGTCAACGTCAGAATCGTTTTTGTTTGTAAACAGAACAGATAAGATACAAATAAATCATTCGAAAATAAATACACTTCTACCAACATAAGCTACCTTAGTCTACCGCTATAAGAGACAAATCTTCGAAATGTACAAGATTGATATTCGTGGCACTGGCATTGGCTTATATTGGCCATGAATATTTTTTCAAATGACACATTATTATAATTTATAAATCTAACTAGATTTCAGTGCCATCTTAGAGGTTTCTATATAACTGTAACGACATCACGTGAAAAGCGACATCTAGTTTCGATGCAACGCCATCGCACTAATTTTTTTCATGAGAGCCATCTATCGCAGACATCAGTAACAATAAAGTTGAATTATGTTCAGTCCGCCAGAGTGCCATTCTTAGGGCAACACGCATTTGGATTTTGACGTGTGACAGTATAGAGCTGCAACCGAATCTGGGTTCAGATTGATGGTGTATCGAAATTAAAGACAGTCGGTAATGAAACAGTGATTAAAATGGCTGAAAGTAAAAGTGCGTTAATCGCGAAATCAGTGCAAAAACATGCCGGACGAGCGAAGGAAAAGGTATTTATCGTTTTATGTTACCTTACGTGTAAGTGTTCTGTTCGGTATGTGAAGGTGTTTTCATGATTTTAGACACCGGTGTGCCGTGAAAGTGGGTTTTTGACGAGATCCGAGCGGTCAGGCTTCTCGTTTCCAGTGAGATGACCTATAGCCGGTACTCGTGTGAAATGATTTTCACCTGTTGCTCGCGCACAGGTGTAGAGCCGACCTGCAATTTCGTAATTTTGTTTACATTGTGTCGTCAGCTGCTCGAGATTAGTTTAAGTAGGTACCTAATTGATTATGACACGCGTCGCGTTATCATTTCCAGGGTGTACTGATACCTATTTATAGGCGAACCAGATGAGATAAATTTGGATTATGTTTAGCTAATAAGTTATAGAAATTTAAATGGCTAGTATTGTTCACGGTATGGACTAGAGTAACGTATATAACTGTCTAAGAAAATTCCTATCAGGACATTAGGCGCATGAGAGTTGTCTAGGGAACTGTTCTATATTTAAAAATAACACACCAGTGAGCTTGAGCGTAGACAGCAGCCTGTGCTAGTTTCTCAGAAATATCATAGTTATTTCAACTCCTCTATTTTTATGAATATGTGAGCTAAAGCTTATTTTTATGAATTATAAATTCTGTTTCAACCGTGCTATTTAATAGGCTGCATCACATAAATTATGTGCACTTAGTTTGCTATTTCTGTTGCGGAAAGTGGGTCAACTTTTTGTTGTTATATTTTAGCTTATTGACAATTGTTTTCTATAAATTAAAGAAATACCAAATATTTAGGTAGATTGATGGTCAATATTAGTGGAATACTGATATTTAGCATAGACAACTCGATATATTTGGCTAAAGATGTGATACTATAAGATTAAAAATGAAAGTAAATGATATTGTAACATTGAAATCAAAACACTATATTTAAAGATATGTGCCCATTGAATAATTGGTTATTATATCAGTTGTAGTAGGAATTCAATAGGTTTTTTCAACCTTGCTCTAGGCATTGCCGGTTGATGATAGCAGGTGCAATAACTTCCAAATACTTAACATTTTTTTGTGCATCATCAGAGTCAATACCAATATCAAGTCAACGTAACTTTTTTGCTAGTTGACAACAACAATGTATAAGGTGCAATCTGCGATTTTTTTTTTCATAGCAGATTCAACCCTACAAACTACGTACAAAGTGCTATCTACGATGACAAAACAACCACAGATTGCACCTTATATGTTGTTGTCGTCGTAGTATGAAGCATCATGAAAGTGAGGTACTAAGTTGGCAAAAACAATGGTTTAAATTATGGCCTTTCAACAAGCTCAGCAAGAGCTCTCAGTGTCAGTTATAATTACTTTCCCAAAAATTAAAGAGTGTGAGAATGTTGAAAATACAATAATGATGATGAGTAATTTGCATGTACCTACCCTATCTAGGAATACCACACTTTTAAATTCCTGTTAATAAGGTCACCAGAACTCAAAAAGATGCACTGTGTTAATAATAAAGGACCCACATTGCCTAGGGGCTTGTTGTCCCTTTTACTGACAGTTAATCCTTCTGTTTTTAAACATGCATGTGATATCTACTGAGTTGCAGATGTCCATAAGCACTGGATGCTGCTTAATATCAGGTGGGATCAGTATGATTGGTCAGAACCATATATCATGTAGGTATAGTATGTGCATACAAATTATCGTAATGTGCAATGTGCTCAATAACGCCTAAGCAAAAGCCCAAGTGATTTAGGAAGGGTCAAGCGATTTAGGCATCCACAACGAAAACTGACATACCTAAGTGGGTTTGAATCCCACCTCGTGTTTTGATGAACTAGGTCTTTTTTGATTTGATACCTATATGTCATTTAATATTAATACGCCATAAAAAGACCCCAAAAGTTTGAGAAACTGATCAGATCATTAGTTAACAACGTAAAGATACCACTACGAATATTATTGCTTAAACCTTTAAGTTATTAACCCTCATAGCTCATGCAACTCGATCCATTCATAAGTCTTGGACAACTTACGATGTGGAAATTTCTCAGACATAAGGCCACATGTATGTTCAACATAAAACATACATTAGTCGTTTTGTATTCCAGTCGTAACATCTGGCTAGCGCGGCTGATGGTGCGTTGACCTGCGACCGTTTCATAATAAATTACACTTTAATCGATAGTCGTAGGCTTTCGTTCAAAACCTTGGGAATAGATGTTTAAGTTAACTCAAATTTTAATATGGCACAGGAGACGGTAATAGTCTGAGAATCCACAAGCAAAAAAAAGCCTTAAAAAAGGAAAGTGAAGTGGCAGTGAGTGTACGTAGAACCGATGGCCGTTAGGGCGGAGAGGTTCTCAAGTGGCGGCCACGTACCGGAAGGCGCAGCATTGGTCCCCACAAGGTGGACTGATGATGGCACAGGACCGGTCATTGTGGCAATCTTTGGGGGAGTGTCTTAAAGAGTTGACTAAGTGATTAAAGGGTCGTTACTGCGATCGGAGCCGGGTATGTCCTTAAACTGCGTCCAAGACGGTGGATGGGCAGCAGCGTCCTTTAAATACGGTGAACTCGTATCACGCCGTTTGACAACCTGTCTGCCAAGCGTGGTGATTGTAAGCATTACCTATTCATAACAAATACTTACACACTGTTATCTTCTAACGTTAACATTTAACTTCAAAACGTTCACAACTAACGGCTCACTAGAAAATGTCTGTTATTATAAACAATTGAATAGTATAAATTATATTAAGTACTCAAACATTCTCGTGTGTAGCCGCAGGTAGTGGTAATAATGCACAGTTAATCGAACACAGTAATCAAACAAGTTGACAGATTGATCGACAAACTATAATGATATCGTTCGCGATCACGAGGTTCAAGTGCCGTGAAATTGTTAACAAGTCGCATGGACACAGTCTAAAGGTTAAATTAAATAAATATTATAAACTGTAACTGATATCATCACCCACGCTATATTATTGCTATGCAATTGCATTGTCTAGAGTTAATGTGTAGCTCCGGATTCGGTCTTCCGTTGAAAATATCCGTATTTTAATTAGTCTACGCCTGGCCTTGTGTTCTTGCCTAGATGCTAAATCAAAAGCACGAAAAACTAGTGCAAATATAGGTATTATTCATCATGACCTATAGCCGTAACATTAATTGATAAAGTAAGGTTTACGCTAGCGTTTACTCGATAAGTAAAGTAGCCCACCGCGCTCGCTCTAATACATCAGTGCAAGTGTGGTAGACTGCTTTATTTTATCTTTACTATTTACGCTAACGTAAACTTTATTTTATATGTTACTTACATTAGCTCTCGGATGTCACCCATTGTGCACTCAAAAAATATATCTTTAAAATAAAAAGGATTTTAACTGAATTCTTAAGTTTTCAAAGTTTTTTTGGTGAGTAAATCGGCTAGGGCTAATTTAACACGAGTTTATGGTATCACGCATTGTCCTACACATTTCTCCTTTTCTTACTCGAAGTCAACTAAGCACCTTGTGGACCTTATGGTATTGTGTATCAAAAGAAACAAAAAACGCTTTTGATTTCAACGCGACCTCCATCCTCCATAGAGCCGGTATCCGAGATATCCGAACCACCTTGGCCTAATGCCTCCACGATGACAATGAGTTATTATATTCTAAACGGTTATGCAAACATGCAGGGTGACACGTTGTGGAAACGATTGCGAATTACAGGTGATGATTGGGCTTTGAAACTAGACGCCGTTCCCTCTTTTGGTATCCATAATAGGGTGGATCGATTTTTTTATTTTTGGAAATTCATAAAATAATCTTTATAGATCGATACTTCGTGGCTAGAGAAACAAAAAATATTATGATCATTTTTGTATTTACTTTTATTTTGTACTTCGTTTATAGGCCCAAAAATCGACTCTATTTTTAAGGTTTTTTTAAGAAAAGTCAGTAGTTCGTGGATATTTTCGGTTTTATTTTTATGTAGAAACAAAATAACATTATTTGTCATAAATTTTGAGTTTGCACAATTTAATTATATGAAAATTATAACCAGTATCGGCAAAAACTGGTTTTCAACTTTGAGGCTCTTGGGGCAGTACTTGCCAAATGAATATCAGAAAAAGGTATATTGTTAAAGAATGTTACTTTTTACGACTATCATTCTATTGGCAGGCGGTTCCAAAAATCCGAAAAAAAATTTTTTTTTCATACTTCAATGTATGGACCAAAATTTTTTTTCAAGATTTTCTGAAAGGGCCGCGTATAGGAATAACCTGTCTAAAAAGTAACTTTTTCAACAATATATCTTTTTCCGATAATCATTCGGGAAGTACTGCCCCAAGAGCCTCAAAGTTGAAAATTATTTTTTGGAGATACTGCGAACAATTTTCATATAATTAAATCACACAAACCTTAAATTTATGAAAAACAATCTTATTTTGTTTATCCATAAAATTAAAACACAAAATATCCTTGCTCATCCGAGTTTTCATAAAAAAACCTTAAAAATAAGGCTGATCTTCAGGCTTCTATATGGGGTCCATAATGATAAAATATCCAAAAATGGTCATAACATTTTTTGTTTTTCTAGCCGCATAGTATCGATTCGTAAAGATTATTTTATGATAACCCGAAAATAAAAAAATCGATCCACCCTAATCCATAACCACCTATGCCTTATGTTGTACAATTCCTGCCGAACGGGCTGTCTCGGGCTTATATTAGCGTTTAATCAATACGTGCGGTTAAACTAAAAGAGCATTCGCTGTTCTAACTTCCCACTCTACGAAATTCGATCGGTGCACAAAACGTGATTGGTTGATTTCGTAGAACGTGCGCTAGAACAGCGAATGCTCTTTTGGTTTAAACGCACCTTAAGTAGTCCATCACGCTCGCTCTAATACATTAGTGCTTACGTACGTATTACCTAAACCCTAAAGTGGTATAGCGGTAAAATGTACGGCAGCTACGCAGCGGTCGTAAGTTCGATCGTAGTTTTTCAAAATCTTATGTACGAAATATCATTTGATATTCACAAGTGTTCTACGATGAAGGAAAACATCATGAGGAAACCTGCATACATCTGCGAAGAAATTCCAGGGTGTATGTGAAGTCTCCAACAAGTACTAAGCCAGCATTGGGACCACGCAAAATAGGCACGTTTGATGTCGAGTTGCGGAAAAAATGGCCCGAATGCAACAACAGCAACAAACCCTAACGTAATCGTTACTTGCCAACTCATGCTACGGTTACTCGTATTTTTAATATTTTATCGTTCGTAACGCGATTCCCGTAAATTGAAATTTATATCGTTTCTAAAACGAAGCCGATGTAACGCTGACAGCACAAACAAACAACCCTCCCGTTTATTACATAAGCTTAATCTGCTTACATGTTATTCTGACCCAGATCTCCTCCCTGTCACAGAAAAACTATCGTAAACACTAAACAGTATCTTGTTCTTATTAAGCCGAGACTACTCCTGTAAGTTGATGGAACGGAGCTATACTAAGGAATGAGAGGTGAATATTACTCATTCCTTGGTCTAGCCCGATCCCAAATTACCTATGTAAGACCCCACAGGCCGTATGGAAACTATAAAACAAATAGACTGATAATACCCCACGGGTGTTCGATTATTTAGAGCGGGTTAGTATCACAAGCAGTAAGCAACTCGTCTATGGGCCAACTCGTCTAAAACTCAGGTTGTCTAAACTCAAAATCGTTTGTCATCAATTCTTGTGATGAATATAATACAACAGTATTGTCAAATCCCCACCGATCTAAAATTTTTCAGTGTTACGTAGATACTAATTATAATAGTCGTAGTAGTAGTAAAACACTTTATTGTACGGAAAAAAAACAAATCGTGACATGATAAATAACTGTTAAAATAAGTACAAAGGCGAACTTATCCCTTTAAGGGATCTCTTCCAGTTAACCTTTGAGCATTTTATAATTTGTATCTCTTATTGCATTCTAATGAGGATTACCAATGGTTAGTTAATGCTCTACGCACTCGGGAATCTCTGGGTACTGCGCAACATACTCTTACTGTAACGCCGCAAACCATTTACCTTTTATCGACATGTTTGACTAACTAATGTGGGCTTCATTAAAACTTACTCCACTAATTATACACATCATTTACTACATTCTTGAACGCGCTACGCACTATTTGGGCGAGACTCTATTAGCTGCATTAAATATCTATCTACTTTCAGTTTCGATTGGATAATGAAATTTATAAACACTGAAATTCCTTCATTTACGTAGATATAAACAAAATAGATACTAAAAAAACTTAATTAATTCAAAAGTGCTTAAAATATTGAGCTAATTAGACGTATTGAATGTAGTGTTTTGTGTAATGTGTATCTATGCATGAATATTACTAGTTTCCGCTCTGAAAACTTAGATTAAACGCTTTGTATTAATTTAATTGAACGTGTAACTATATACTTTGAGTTGCTAAATTGTAGCGCAATCGTAATTACTACCTATGTTCAGTGATGTTTTTTACATATCCAATGTTCTATACATCTATTTAGATAGTGCAACATTTTTGGGCGGGGTGAATTTACGTTATAGATATAAAACGGTTCTCGATTCTCAGAGATATCCAATACGTACCTACAAAATAAAGTCAGTTTAATTGAGAATCAGATCTCCTCCTTTTTCGAAGTCCGTTAAAAAAGAGATGTGTATCCGCTTCTTGTCACAATGGCGCTGACAGTGTCGTTCTGTTGCCAACAACATTCTTGTGCGGCTACCTATGCAACTACACTGTTAGTAAACAATACCCTATTACAACTATAATATAATAATATAATTTATCTCGTAATTGGGGCTCCGTCAAAAAAGTCAAACTCTAAAAGGGTTCCGTTTTCAAAAAAAAGTTTGCGAATCGCTGATGTAGGAAGGTGCAAAATTATGCAGTCAAACAAAAGCAAATCTACTAGTTCTAGTAGTCGGTTTTGCTAGTAGTTTATCTAAAATGGTAGGTTATTTAATAATTTTTTTTTGTGATCTACAACGCTGACCTGCTGCAAAATATGCGGGATTTCTACAGGATCTGTATAAGTCCTTGTTTTTCTGATGATTTACTAACGTGCCTTATGCTCGTTTGCATAACCTGCGAAGTTAAATATTCTGTCATAAAGCCAATGCATCGAAATAAACTAAAACCTATATATAGAAAATTTACATATAACTGGAAAACCCGTCAACGTTTGTTTACTAAAATCATAACAGGATTTTGACACGTTTCATATTTAAATATGAATGAAACTTGTGAGTCTTATGACTGTGGTCTTAGATTGAAAATTAAACTCACTGTGTTTAAACAGTATAAACCTGAAATAGCACCGTCCGTTCCTTTGATTCTGGTAACTTGCGTAACCCGACGGTAACATGGTTATTACTATTACATTACTGATATTATTGTAATAAATAACTGGGCTTTATTGTACCAAACACATAAAGTTTTAGGCACAATAAATATAAAGTAGTTGGTACCTATATTGATTAAAACTTTCACGATTATCACTCACATTTTAAAGAAAAACGCGTCTTAAAATATGAGTTACGGGTAGTTGGTACTTAGTTAAGGTCGTTGTCTTTTCGATTCATGTATAAGCCAAGCCCACCGGATGAATGGGCAGATCGTGCGCGTTGTGGCGTATGAAATGACATAGTAGATGGCACACCGCACTTGCTGGTCACTCGCACGTGTACGCCACGCAAGCGTACGTGCACGTGCCGCTCATGCATTCGCTGTGACTCGGCCTTTAATGTACACTTACATTGCAGTTGTTTTACACTTAATATTCAATTATCTTTCGTAACACCCTTTCCTTATTATTTGCAGAATTATTATGAAAATGTACTTGTATAAAGTTACAGGCGTCCGGAGAGACATTACGTTCCTTATTTACGATGTTTTGCCCAACCTATATCCTCCCACGCGTCGATAAACACTTTTATCACTATTGACATTGCGTGGCCATCCTCAGTACTTTTACTCCGGCACGCCATCCACGCCCTTCCACCCACTATAACCATACATTGAAAATAATTAAAGAAAAAAATGTAAGTAAGAATTGTTTATCTAAACATGAACCTGAAAAATTTGATACGTGACGTTCCATGTCGAATAGACATATAGCTACTTACTCTGTTTGTCGTAGTTACATTGCCATAACTTACAAATTAAGGAGGAGTTTAATAATACCCGAAAGACTAAGTGATGTACCCGCCACAAACCTTAATGTCTACCGCGGACTTCTAAAAACGTAAATTTCGGGCATCTGTCCCTGACGCATCAGCGGCCCTTCCGCGAACTTGGAAATCCTCTTATTTCAGGGATATTTCTCTGTCACTCTAAGGACGCTTTCGGTACAGTGACAGAGCCAATCCCCGAAATGTACGAACTTCAGTGTTCGCGGTAAGGGGCATGCAGACCAATATAGAGCGTCGTTGTTCTATCCCCCTACTCTACGAAATTCGATCGTTACACGAAATGTGATTCGTTCATTTCGTAGAGTGGGGGATAGAACAGCGAATGCTCTTTTGGTCTGCAAGCACCTGTAGCAGCTAGGCCTGCGAACGTGTTATGCAGTGAGAAAGACGGATGCTAGAATCGTTTGCGGCCATCGGCTACGTTATGGTAGTAATTGCAAACATCACCCTTCCTCCTTTATGACAACGGCTGAGTTCAAAGGCACCAAAGGTCGCTACGACAGTTAGCACAACTGTGTTCGTCATGGGAACGCTCATGAATGGACTACCCGGCCTTTTTACTATTCCCACTCATTCGCTTGGTTTGTCATTCTGCTGCATAACTTGACGTTTATGAGGAACGGTTATGCCATTGATAATTGATTACGAAGGCATTGACTAATAATTAACAAACAAACATTACATTCAGCAGACACGGTAAACAGGACTCAACCCTCGTATACAGTTTTACATACGTTGGGATAATCATAATCTTACACAAATAAACCTAAACGCATATGAGGGCTTGTGTTGTTCGTACTAAGCGACGATATGTATAATAGATAGATACAAACAAATACTTAAATACACAGAAATCAACCAAGACCAATCCACAAATATTTTATGTATATATCTTACTGTTCATATATAAAAACGATTTTCCTGACTATTTGTTTTTGCAAATAGTATGACAAAGATAGAGCAATACATATTTATTTTTTTGATTTCATGATGGGTTCTAACCGACGTTCTTTTTAAGACTTAAGGTGCGGTTAAACTAAAAGAGCATTCGCTGTTCTAAGTGTTCTAACCTCCCACTCTACGAAATTCGATCGGTACACATAGCGTGATTGGTTGATTTCTTAGAACGGGCGCTAGAACAGCGAATGCTCTTTCGGTCTGCACGCACCTTAAGTTTTCATCATGTGTTGTTCGTAATACACACCTATAATACATGTTCTGATCTTACAAATACCTAAAATAAAAAATCAAAGGTGGCGCTTTCTTTGTAACCGCAAATGACTGAGCATGTTTGACAGGGCAGTTGAAAGTTTCCAACGTATCTTCTTACTTTGTTTTACTGAAGACGACTACAACTCTATGGTCATTTCTCGCTTTTGTCTGAACTTTCTACTCTCTGTAGACAAGCGTTGACTGGCAATGTCTAAGCACTTCACATATGTAAATTTCGCCACTGTTTGCTTTGCAGTCTATTTTCTAATGTTCAGTCCATTCAGTGTACACGAGGTTTTAGGTCAAATAAGACTAGAAAAAGCTGTTCGATTGATGTTATAATATTTGTCTTTTCCTGATCAAGTGTACGCTTTTGCATTCCTCATGTAAGCTTATGACAGTCCCGTCTTTATCATTTTGTCACCGTTGTTCTGATAAGTATACAAGTGCGAAAGTCACGCGTAGCACGATACACGGTAAAACCGGGACTATAATTTCATTAGCCACCGGTTCATGAATTTATGATTGTCAAATCGTTGTCAGAAATCAAGGCCAAACAATGATACCGTAACTTGGCGAAACGTAACACTACTTGTTTAGACGTTAACCACGGTTACGAAACTATAATTAGTACGTTTAGCCTCATTTAGTACTGTAAGTATCTCCATCCGAAACAGTGCAATGAACCAGTTTAGAAAGAACTTACGAGGCCGTACGTAACTCCAGGTACCATGCATTCTCATCGGTTGCATGAGCGCGAGTTCATCGAATTTTACGACTTGACCTCAAGATCTATGCGGAATCAGTATACATACAAGGTCATTACGGGTATTACCGTAATTATACAGACTTTTCCCTTTTATCTTCCTTGTTAAATGTTTGTAGGCATTTGACAGTGAGCAGGATTAAAAGAGCTGCTTGTTCAGGAAAGCATAGGTATGCTAACACCAGAATTATTGGACTACTATATGATAGTCTTCTCAACAAAATATTATATGCTGGTCATCGTCGTATTTGCCTCAAACTTTTATTGGTTCAAGCGCTCGAAAAGCGATTGGATTGACCCGGGGCCAGCCGCATTCCAAAGGTCTTCGACCGGTGACGTCACTCGATATCGGCAACCTGTCATGTGGGAGCTGTCCTTGCCTAATGCGCCCACGACGGAGACTTTGTTTCTATGTCCCACGTGTCGCCCACGGAACACTTTCATTTAATGAGATCGCTTGATACTGGCAATGATTTATGTCGGTGAAAACGATTGGTCCCATCATGCGGCTTTGTGGCTGTGACATTGTTTATAGTCGAATCGAAAACGGAAATCTCTAAAAACGGAAAACGCGCATAGTTTGAATGGTTAGGAACATTGGAAAGCCATGTAGCATAACAAATACGTTTTCAACAAAATTTCCAAGATTTCTCATGATCATCTCGAGTTATCTTATCGTGGTACATTGGCAAGGTTACGGTTATCTCGGTAGCACCTTACGAACTACGGAAGAGAGATTCTATAATATCAGTAGTATCAGTTTAAAATACTAAAGTAGTTTCATCAACAAGGATTGACAGCATTATTGAATTCTCTGCAGTATGCTTAGCACATGATTGGCGCGACAGTATCTCGCCGCGAGATAGTCTATCCGTCCCTTTTTTGTTAATATAGCTAGTGAAGGACGGGAGATCTATCTCGCGGCGACATACTGTCACACCAATCATGTGCTAAGCCTGCAGGTTGCGATACTTGATAGCAAAAAAAGCTACGCACCTTTCTATTACAGAATTTTAAATTACTACCTTTCCGATCACGGTTCTTCGTACCCAACAACCGGTTAATTTAACACGCACGACACACTTTAGGTACCTGCGCTCGATTCACACTTTTTTGAGAAACTGCGAATTGAGACGTTAACAAGCAAACTTTTACTTGTACCGATATCGCTTGTAAAGACTGTGAGTACAGACACCATGTGATATGAGTAGGTTTCTACATCGGAGGCGTCAAAGCGAACAAGATTTCAAAAAGGGAAAAATAAGGAATGTATTGTCCAGGCGTTACGGTACATGTTTCGATATTTAGGGTGACTTGGTAAGTTGTTATTCGTCGGGGATAGTGCAATACCGCGTAACTAACAAATTCAATTATAGTCGGGGAGCTATACTTTAATTTGTTCGAGAAAATTACATTAAATCCTACTAGTTATTTATGTGGCTGGCGCATAATAAGAGGCATTAAACATGAGTGTGGTTTTATGAAACGAGCCGTAGGCGAGTTTCATAATAAGATCACACGAGTGTTTAATGCCTAATTATGTACAGTCACATACATAACTTTATCTACATCCATATCATTAGTTTAGAATGACAATTTACCTTTATTTTCATTGATATCCACTAAGTAATTACCTCTAAATATAAAAATTCAAATCAGTTGAAATCACTCAATTTGAGTAAGGATATCCTACAATAAATATTTATTGAAAAAAAAACAACAAAAAGAAGTTGACTTCATAATGTTAAAATTAATATCATGACGACGATACTTTAATGTCAACATTATGATGCACTGTACTCTGCCTGTACTTTAATGTTAACATTATGATACAGCCACAGACACCGGTCTCTTAATATAGGTCATTACATTACCGCTTCTGAATACATAACAGGGAAATTATGATATTCCTGTAGATAATAGTACATTACTACCGAGGCCGGGAAGTGACTGGTTGCCGGCCGAATACATGTAGACCCGGATAGTATTCGGACGGCAACCCGTCACTTCATGGCCGAGGTATGTATAATGCTTTTCTCAAACATGCAATGAAATGAAACAAAAAAATGTATCTTCTTTCTAAGAAATTATAAGTCAACTACATAACTAAGTCTTTGAAACACAACAAAAGTCAAATACGACACCGACACCTCATTTTTTTTTTAAGATTGACCTGTTTGAATGTTGCAAATTTTTAATTTAAAAAAGCGGTATTAGACGACGCGGTCGGTTGGGTCCAATTAATCGCATGCAGTGATCGGGGCCGACGGATCGCGCCGTATAATACTGCTTTTTAAATATTATTTTGAGTAGTTATTGTACATTTATTTTAAATGATATAATTTAAATACCTAATTATAACTGCAAAAATTTGCCAATCATTTTTTTT
Organism: Thaumatotibia leucotreta; assembly: GCA_025490895.1. NCBI lineage: Eukaryota > Metazoa > Arthropoda > Insecta > Lepidoptera > Tortricidae > Thaumatotibia > Thaumatotibia leucotreta. The sequence goes on along the minus strand of JALPQI010002931.1, from coordinate 61,139 downwards.
ACACTAATATTACTTACAGATAATTATTGGCTAAAAGCCAAGATGCCAGGTCACAACCCTATGTCAAATGAAAATTAAAAAAGAGGTACTTGCCGGCCTAGGCCGGCAACGAGGTACTTCCCGGCCACTTTTTAGGCACGTAACTACAACATTTCATTGCATGTTTGAGAAAAGTATATTTATTTCAGGAATATGATAAAACATCGTTTTGTGAATATATGAATCTAACTATCCCTGATAAATGTGTGGAGCTTTTTTCATAAAATCAATATTAAGATTTACTTGTTTAATAAAAAGAAACAATAAATTCTACAGTAGGGATTTATTATCCGAGGGGCCTAACTGAATATTTAAGACAATATTTTAAAAAGTCACCACTGAATAATCGTAGATATAGTCAGAAAAAATAAAATTATTTTTAAAATTCATAACAATCAAACAGAAATTAAACAAATGGTGATTTTTTACTATAATGACCCGACAATTAAGGTATAGTTTTTTTTTTGTATAAGCTTTACGAAAAAACTGGGGATTTTTTTTTTCTTAATTATAAATCATCTGAAACAATAGAATGAATGCATAATCTCGAGGGTAGAAATTATTGAACGTGCTATTCCAATTATTGACTTTCAAGTCCTCGACTGGATGAGAAGCTCTCGCGCGGCACTGGGGATTATTGCATGGTGTGAATCTGTATACCCTAAATGTTCATTAGAAAAAGCTTCCGAAACTGTAGGATTTTATGTGACCAAAAACTTTTCTTCCCCCGACTATTAGGGTGAATTTGAGTGTAAATTTTTTGATATTTCAACTCTATCTGCTTTGGTAGTTACGCGGTATTGCACTATCGCCGACGAATTGTAAAATTCATGTTTACTCTGGCGACTGAATATGAGTACCTACATACTTTAAGTATATTCTTTTGCGGCGAATAATCACAGGCATAATTCAGTGGAGGCATCGTTAAATTGACACCTGCATGGGCGTTTTCACTGCATGTGTTTCTTTAACGTTCAGTGATCGGCACAAAACTGACAGAAGTGATTGAAATAGAACTTACGTAGGGCTTTAAAATATACCTACATACTACTAGTAATACCTACCGTCTTATGTTATTTTGCTCTTGTCTAACATGTAACTGACCTGTGCGATTAAATTTATTACCAGAAAGTGAAGTGGAAATGTAAGAGGTTGGACCATGGTTGGATCGTTTTTTGCATTAAATGAAAACTTTTTCAGCTGCATAATTCGCTACGTATTAATATTTCTGCCTAAACCAGGCAATAGGCATGATGACTGGCAAGTCAAATCAGCGTCTTTTTTTGAACTGTCAAAACGATAACCACTATGGAATTTTATATGAAATACTCAAAAGTGACGTCACATTTGAGTACTGCCAAATGACCTACTCTTTTAAGTTCTTTTCAATTTATTAAATAGAAGTTCTGTACCAAAATTACCGCAATCTACATCTTAGTAATAATTTCTTCGTGTATTATGTCGTGCATTATGTTAAATAATTTATTTTAACTACAGTCATCATCCCTATTACGATTTATGTCGTGACTTAGCTAAAACACCAGAAGACCGTGTTGAAGCGACCAATGGCGAGCTTCCTATAAGGCAGTCCAAAGCACGCCCACATTTCGCCAGCACGGGTTAAATTCCGTACGTTTCGCGTCCACGCACTTTCTTGTACTTTCTCCGCGATAGCCTCCAGTCGTAAATTGTGGAATTTGTATGCTATTGTTAGACTTGGCTGTAGCTTCAAATGTCCACTGTTTACTAAACATGTTGGCTAATATTTATACGCCGAGACATCTCTGACAATGCTTGAATGCTCTTATTTCAGTACATAGTTGAATCTGCTTAATAATTCTCACGCTTCCGTTTCCGGTCGAGAAGGTACTGCCGAAGTGGCAGCAGGTACGAATAATAGTCCTTAAATACTAAAATTTGTTTGATGAGAAATTGAAAACTTGTTTCAAAGTTTCTTCGGTAGTAGTGCATATTTCGTCCCAAATTGCTCGAAAGCTACCATATTCCGATAATTATAATGTTTGTTGATCTTCCCTATTACAGAATACAACCATTTTACACTAATATTACTTAGTTCCCGTATGTTTCAGTATTCGAGACCATTTAAAACGCTAGGTGGTTCGGCACGGCACATTTCCTTTGTAAACTAAGTTTTCCGTTCCACGCCGGTAAAATATAATTTCATCAAATCAAATACCTTTCGTACCAATTTAGTTGCATGACTATGAAATATCCGTTTGACGCTCTCGCCGTCCTACTCGGTAAGCCGTATATCCCTTATTCGGTGATCTCCTTATAAAGATAATTAATTCATTAGGCGCCGGTCTACCTCTATCTACCGACGCAAACGAATACTGTATACTAAATGAATACGAATACTATAACAGTTGAAATGAAATAATGGGCCGTGATATTATTCTGTAGAGGCTAATATTTGACATTAGCTAATCCCCAAGCTCTGTCGAAGTTTATCTAACTACTCTACCTGACTCTACATTTATTCATTTTGCCTGGATTTAGATGTTATATTTAAGTCATAGAGTACTTTATAATCTATAAAGGAGTGTATCTATGAAACAAAATATCAAATTTATTTCAAACATTGTTCTCTTATTAAATATATTTTTTCTTTTACAGGTATGTTCGTAATCCTCAATGACAGCATCTCTTGGTATGTCTTGAACGTGATCTACTGAGGCCACATTCGTAAAAGCGGGGTACTTATCATATCACTAGTAGTTTATTGTGGAGGCATTATTCTTTTATGTTATCTGATAGATAACAAGATATGACACTTCAATAACAGTGTCATGACAAGGTTTTGCCTGTGATATGACGATAGTCATCGTAATTATAATGAGTAATTTCAAATTCCTAATAGAACTCCAAACTTCACTTGATTTATTCATCACTATTATTATACTATACATGTATGTGTAAATAACGTTTCCCCGTGCAGGGTGTTCGTCTAAATTATTTTGTATCGCCGTTAGTACCTACAGTCTGTATACTTTTTGTTGTAATTGTGCAGTTTTTATAACCTGCAACTGTCAACCATGTTCAACAATGAGTAATCACAATCAGGCAGGCGCTGGTCGAATATGAGACTCCTTCGTCCAATACGGCAGTCTGGCTGTGCGTATTCCCATTGCTAATCAAGCTCATAGCTTCGCAAACCAGTAGTACAATAACCTCAACGTCCATAAAAAATATCATCAGTTCTGGTTTTCGTGCTGATCTCGCCTGCGCTTGGGTAGCAAGTGCATGAACACCTGTATTTGGCATCGATAACATATCTAACATATCGTGTGTCTGTTCTGGTCCAGTGTTTTCATTGTTCTACTATCGCCCGATAATGTTCTGCATTGTTCCTCTTTTTACCGATATCGGTTATGGCAATTGCGACAGTTTAACTCTTGTTCGATATTTCTTATGTTATCGGTTTCACTATCTAATCTGACATTTCCTGCGCATTCTAATTTAAACGGACAGGTATCACAGCAGTTTTAGAGAAGGAAGTATTTTCGTAGTCGAGTCGCAAGATCTTTAACTATGCTTGCTTGGTATTGGCACGTATTGGTATGTAGTATTGATACTGAATTACGCCTATATTAAAAAACTCTTAGGGTAATCGCTTGTAAGAATATTGCTGATACTGAAACGATAATGATGAAATTAAATCGCTGAAAATTCACCCAGACAGGACACCAGTGTACGAGTAGGTATGGCATCAATATGAAAATGTAGCGACTCCATAGAGAACGAATGACTATAGGATTCCACACGCACATTAAGTGCCCACAAGGGACAGAAACTACGTAATGCGACTAATTCGCAAACGGAGTTTAAATAGCTGTTATACATGTCATTTATATATTTATGTGAGTTATCTAAAGTTGTAAAAGTTATATGGCGAGTTACACGAGTAAATTATAGGATTCAGTTCAGCTTTACTCGGAATATGACCACAAAGCCTCATGACTACAAAATACAAAATATACAAATAGGGAATCTTGCTTTATTGTTCTTGAAACTCATTATAGTTAATTCATAGTTATAGATCGTATAAATAAGGCGAACTATAACTATGAATAATAATAATCTTCTAGCTTAACGCTTCTAAGATCACCACATCAAAACATTACCAATTAGAGACAGTTCATAGGTAGCTGGATGCGGGTGGCTACAACGCTGACCCGCTGCGAAATATGGCAATCTTTGGAGGAGGCCTATGTTCAGCAGTGGACGTCTTTCGGCTGATATGATGATGAATAGGTAGCTATATGATAAACGACATACAGCTTTATAATGAATTCGTTCTAATGTGCTTTTGCAGCTGATATTATAGCAGCTTGACTGACAAAAAATTAAGAAAACGCAAATATTTTCTCGATAACGTCAGCCAATTTGATCTGCACCAACCGCCGACGAGCCAGCCACAACAGGTTACTGTTTTTGGAAAAGGTCCAAGCATATTAGTCAACATAGGTGAACGGCCGAAACCCACGCGCAAAAATCCCTCCACCTATAAATGGTACCTTCTATTATGGTCATTTTCGGCCAGGATCAAGGCAATAAGAACGCTAAGCAAATTAAAACAACGCACGCTTTGGTTGACATTAGACAAGTATAAGACAATCGTTCTACGACTATTCCTATATTAAGGATTTACGGCTAACCAGCGACACATATCTATACCGCAGTTTATTATATTTAAAATAGCAATCCATGTTGTTTGCTCTACAGAAAACTGTCGCGAGACTGATGACATAATCATAATGTTAGTCTGTTACCGGATGAGGATGAGCTTTGTGGTGAATGTGACGTGTGAAATGTGGAACAGACAGTGGTCCTGCTTGTACTCAAGTACCTAATTTGAACCCGATGTTAATTAGAAGAGTAGTAATCTCTGACCTAACTGTGAAACTGAAAACGCACTCGTATGAGTAAAGATTGATTTTAAGTATTCTCGTTTAAAAATATTCTAGTCTTGCGAAATAGAGTTAACACGCTTGTGACTTCCTAATAAAGCGATCACGACTAGTGAACGTAAAAGGACACTTCAACCATCATTTAGCCGACTCCTGCTAATCAGGCTTTACGAAACCTTCAAATAAATGCTTCATGAGGGAATGTAAGTTTCAGGTCAGCTGATGGCGAAATTCATAGCCAACTCAACTCTAACCGGCTTATCATATTTGATCTAAAATTGTATTTAAACAAGATATGAGTTGTCTTTCATTCTCAGTTTAGTTTAGCATGCAAAACCCATGTGGGAGTGGAAATGATCCAACTCTAACAAGGTCACAGGAACCAAAAGAATTGCTCTCGTCTATTATTACCTCGGTCACGCATCGGTGAAGTACTTCTGAAGAAATGTGTCACTGAACCGCACCAATAAAATATGTAGGTTTGTTGTCAGAGAAGATTTAACACGAACGTCTGTTGATGTTTATCGAAGGTTTCCGTATCCTATAACATTTTTATTTGGAAAAATAAATCTTATTCAGCTATTTCAAAACATGAACTTTTATTGATGTCATTTATAGCTCTCATTATAGATCGGGTAATATTGTAACCTTGCAACGCTATCCTTTGATTTGTTAATGGGGTCAGGATTCATTTGTCATCCGGAAGTATCTAAGTGACGTATCTAGTCCGTCCAAAAATTACGTAAGGACCGGCGCAGACGCAACGCGACTTATATTCGTCACACGGTGTAACTATAAGCCTATCTGCGGCGCAATCTCCGAAGCCCATTAGACTTAAATTCGTGGGAGTAAGATTGGGAATCGTCTGGACGTTAGTTGAGTTAGGACTTTTGACCGTGTTGTAGGATATGGACGTTCGCCAGGCCAGGCTGGGTGACTATTCCCGTCTGGTCGCGCGCATAGATGGCTCCCACTGGCATGTGCCATTCAATATTGGCGCCGGTGCATGTTCATCCGTACAAAATTTAAGATATTTAAGCGCTGGGTTTTTCTTCCAAGAGTTTATCATTGAATGCCGTTCCTGTCATACTGGTATTTAGCAGTTCAAACGTCTATGCCCCCACTTGGAAATTGTACATCATATAAATCGCTTGCAGTTTTGACATGGCGTCATCGTTGATTTAGGCGTCATGTTACCATTATTATCGAATGCTATTTAGGTTTCGATTATTATTCACAGCAGATTTATTAGGTGCTGTTTGATTATAGTTTTGGCATCGATATTGTGTTCGACATTTTGTTCGACGCAGAAATATAAATCACTGTTGCTTTGTTATAATGTGTTCATTATAACTTGTAAGCACTCGCAGTTTATTTGGCTATGACTAAAGTAATAATATTAATATGTATGTGTTGTTCTAAATTCAAAACGCGTTACCTTTTAAAGGTTCATGTTATAGTTGTTTTATTACCGTTACTTCTACGCACCAAATTACAAAAAAAAAATTATCTATCAATAATATAGATAAATATAGACAATATCAATTTCCAATGTTTACTAGCATCACTCATCAAAATTAACAGCGTGATGAAATGTTGACAATTCTTTGCAACAAGTTATTTTAACTAAGATAGATTAGCATAATTAATTTAGGTTTTTGGCAAGTAAAATCGTGCCTGGGTAGAAGAGTGCCTAGGATTACTAGGTACAGTTACGTCTGGCTATACTATTAGTGTTACTATGCGATAAACATTAAATAATGGCACAGCTAAACGCGGAGTATGCACATTACTATCGGATTAAAGGCTTTGTCCTACCCTACAGTGAGCGATTAGACGCTAATAAATGTGGCAACACACTTCGGCCACCATTCGTATTGTAAATAATCATGAATGTAGGATTAATATGGATTTGACAACGTAATAATAATAGCAAGAACGAAAGGGATGGTCTTATTAAACTTTTAACTAGTGGAAGTGAAAAGGAACAATAATCGTCCGTCCTTATCCCTGTGCCACTATTTTTTGTGTGGCACTTAGCATCTATGTGCCAGACAAATGCGTTGAATACGTCACTTACGTCTGGTGGGAGTGAAATTAAATGTTTTCAATGTGAAAGTGGACACAAACAACTTATCCCAAGGCTTATTTTGAACAATTTCATCTGTGTTTATCTTCTAGATATGGTGCGATGCGAAGTACTAGGCTGTAAAAGTAGAAACGAGCGAAAAATTGCTGACATAACCTTTCGCAGGTAAATATAGTGTTTTTCAGTCTAATTCTAAATGAAACTGTTAGCAAACCATTTTAAAATGTAAACTGATAAAAATACTAGTCATTAGAAAGCATTTGGGCCATAATTAACTCGGAAAAGGGAAATAATTCAGTGACTTTGTTATTGTTCGAGGGATGCCAGGGCAAGGAGGGTATAATTACCCAAAATTTTGGGGTAATTTCAGAATGATAGTTGCCCACGTTCGTAAAATTATTATAATGTATAAATGGTGGTTTGGCCCGATGGTGCACTTGCAGATTTTTTCTTTCCATAGAATTCTAATTATTTATGAGTAAATTTAATGTTATTTGTATATACGTTGTCGTTTTATTTTACCTTATCCTATTTAAATTATCCGAATAAGTTTGCCCAAACTAGTTTGGGTAATCGAGGGTTTATTTACTATGTTGTTTGTGGTAAGTAGGTACATGTAATTTTTCATTTTTCTAATGAAATCGATGATGATATATATATATATTTTAATTTAATGTCGATAAGTTACTAAATATATCATTATTGACGAGTTGAAATTGAGAGTCGGGGATGGTAGAAGATAGTGTATACCTAAAAGTAAAAAAAATGTATTATTTTTAAGTATATAATGCATCTTTGCTAGTCAATATGAGCTGTCCGCAAACCGTTAACACCATTCGTCAGTAGAATCCAAAAAAATGTAAACAATCCTAATAACTTGCATTATTCCATTATAAAACACTTTTAAAACACAATCGTAGTTTTATTCCGAACTTGAAAGAGTTCACATACATTTTTAGTAAAAAATATTGATATTTATAGTGGTAACCTAAAATTATATCTGCGAACGTATTTCACGATATGTTTCAAACACGTCAGATGCTATGGAATGTCAGCCATATTTGCTTACATTTTTTTTTGGATTCTACTGTCGGTTGGTATACGTTAAAATGCAATCTAATTGATATTCGGCAAAGATGTATATTTTGCTTGAAAAACGCTACGTATCTATGACAGTTTAAAATACTATTTCGTAAATTAAATAAAATAAGGTACACTAAGAAACTAAAACTCCACTTAAATAAACATATTTGATATTACATTTTAATATTGTTTCATATAATAGGGTAAATGATGGGGTAATTTTTCTCGCATGGCAACAACGCTCACTATATATCCATCCCTCTTAGTGGCACACTCGGCGCGGCCCCTCGTAAATAATGTACTCGAGTGTTGCCAGGCCTTATAATAATGCGTTTATACTGAGTTAGAAGGTAGAATTCGTGGTACAATATAATAAAACGAATTTGTTAATGATTTCTAATAACATGAGGTCATCTTAATGAGAAATAACGATAGGTACTTCTTTACATTTTGGTCAATCTATCCTTAACCATTACAAATTTTTGCGTTTGCCATTTCAAAATTATCCCCATAGTAACATGTTCTGTATTTTTTAAGGATCTTTTTTGTACCTTATTTTAACAAACGTATGTCTGATTCTTATGATTATTATGTAATTACAGATATTTATTTCACATGGATAAACCAAAACCTACGAGTTATTAATGTATGGCCGACTTATAATTGAAAAAAAATGCTAACAAGTTGTATAACACCATCAAATCCGAATGTGAATCCATAAAAAGGGCAGCTGACATGGCTCTTGATTGCGATGCATGGAGGAACTTTATCGTAACATTGGTCACGATCCTCTGTCATGAGGGAACGACGAAGAAGATTAAAAATCACATAGTTGTTAATTGATTCAAAGTTTATTTATGTAAATCTCAACTCAATAAAAATAGTAAAGATCATGACTTCAAACAAATTTGTTACTTTCGTAAGTGTTCAATAGATTCCTGTTAATGACCTTGAAGACCCATTAAAGGTGCTCTCTCTTAAGATAAACAAGTTTACTGATCGAGCTCACCCGTACAGTCGTCAATACGAATTTTGTAAAACGGATACCAATAGTTACCATATCCCATATTGTAATAAAAATTAAATGATTCCTTCGGAAACAAGCTCACAAAAATTAAATAATCTAACCCAGTCTTATTAGTATTCAGTCAGTCTCGAAGAATGTGTCAAGGCACTCACAGCATTCGATGACTAAAATAAATATACCTATACTTTAGTTTGTTGAACATATAAAATAATAAATAAAAACGGGAGAAAAGTGTTATGTAATTTCCGAAATGTCAAGGATCGTAATAAGTGGGACTAACTATGTACCCATACATAAGTATGTTGTCATAACAAAACATCATGATACGTAGGTACTATTCTTCTGGAAATTAGTAATGTTATCATTCTCATCAAGTTGTCATATTCGCCATTCGTTTTCGTGATAGGTTTGGTTAGGATAGGTCTTCTTTCGAGTGTTGCTGATGGTAGAACATATTTTTCCTGTATTAAATCCCCATGATTTAATCATGTTTGTTGGACAATAATGTTGTTTTGTTTTAAAATTGGAGGCAACTATACCAAACCTGTCCGAGTATCCACTCCCGGCATTCGAAGCGAGGCCTCCGAACGGGTTTCGAACATGCCTTCTATGCAGCTATTTCTATCCCCATACGGAGAAAACACTGCTTTTTCTGACTGGTTCACTTTTTTACGAACTTCATTAGAAGAAAAGTGGAAAGCATTTAAATGGGTTGTTATAGCTGTGATAAAGTGCGCAGAGGAAAGTCCGATGGACGCGCGAACATCGCCATTTCCTATTTATTCTGAGACTTTTAAATCTCTGATAAGACGAAGCTATTATTAATATTTGCTTTCAAAATTAAAGTAATACAAATCTATCTACTTACGAAATCGAAAACCAAAATTCTAATTAAATTCTGCTATTCGTGCCTAGTAATAAATAATGCAGTGCTTCTAGTTTCCTAATGTTCCTACCTCAGCATTTTTAATTTTCCGAATACAAATGTTATTGTGTCAAAAATATATTCTACTTATTTGTTAATAGTTTCTTCATTTATATTCACTTTGTATCCAAAGTATCCAAACCAGCACGCATTGGTTTCTATTTACTCTCTCTCTTTCTCTCTGTCCAGTTGTTTTAATGGAATTTAAACCGAAGACTAAAAGTACATACTTAATTACAGATCTCACTTCCAACAACTATATGTATTTTAATTTCTGTTCATTTAAAATGAGTATAATTTGTGAAACGATACGATATCAATTCGGTTGAATGCAAGTCTTATCAAAACTGTTAACAAATTCAATGTTAAATCTTGCTTAACTTCATGTTGCTATTTACCTTGTCGAATATTGTTATTTGTAGCAGATATTTATGTTCTTATATTATCATACCACCCCTTAGTATTTCAGCCATTGACGTTTTGCCATTCTTATTTACCTTGATTTTACTTTTCAAGCTATCTGAATTGTTGCCTTGCATTTTTTGTTAGCATTGTATTGTTCATAATGTTTACGACTCTTTACGCCTACTTTAAACTAAAAGTAGATAACACGTTTTCAGAGAGTTATTTTTGCAGTTTTATTACGTACGACTACAAAGCGCAGATAAGTAACTTGTAAATAAACTTGTCGTACTTAATATACTACTTATATACATACTACTTTCTGCATTCTGAGATTGAGTCAATCGGGATTCAGGATCTGTTTTGAATTTCAGATTTATGTATACTTCATTAATGTTTGACACTTTATACTGGCTGTGGTTATTTCATAGAGCAATTTCACATACGTTACTATGCTATCATCTGTACCTTAGTCAACAATGGTTTAAGAACAGGTGATTGAATTATACAGTAACAGATTGAAAGATAATGATAATTTTAACATCTCATTATGTCATTGAAGAGATTTGATGGTTGAACGAAATTGAAAACAAGGCCGCCACGGCACACAGATATTTGGGCCAGAACTAAGCCTGAGTATCATTATCTCGCTCGCCGCCATCGGTCAAATTCTGTTATTTATGGTTCACGGTTGAAGCAACAGTTAATCTAACTGGAGCTTTTGATCTGGTTACCACAATTGTATTAAAATAATTGGATGCATTACTACATTTACTACTTAAATCTTGAAAAGTAAACTATGTTATTGTTTGGACGTGCCACCGTGGTCACTAAAGACTAAAGGGGGTTCGGAAATGCAGCTTTACATATTATCCGTCTTATTCAAAAACGGCTCCTAACTTAACAAGCCGTGAAGTATTGTTTGTCCTTTTCTATCTTAAAGACAGTTTGATAAGACCGAAAGGGACAAACAATACTTAGCGGCTTATTACGTTAGGAGACGTTTATGAATAAAGGGGTATGTATTTAATATCAAGCTTTAGCTCAAAAATTTCTTCAGTATATTAAGTATTTCTTGCTTTTTTATATTGTTCCAGTATTTAATAGTATTCATAAACTATCGGAAACTGCTCGGCTGTCTACTTTGAATATAAGTAGGTAGGAGATTATAGTAAGTGCTTTTCATCAATCATATGAATCATGCATCAGATCCACTCAAAATATAAATTAATAATTAAATTTATATGTGTCAAGGATATTGCCTATCTTTCATCAAACGTCTGTCTACGCAATCAATCATAGCAACATATGGAATCTTGAAGATGGCATATGAAATGTAACATTAAAAAAAAGAGTAATTAACTAAGACAAACGTAGCTAGCTCACGTCTAAAAAAGAAATGAGGTCAAATCTCGAGAAGCATTCGATTGTGAATTTATTTTTGTTTGTGTGTCTCATCGTTATTAATACATGCGGCAGAAGCACGGCCTTGATATTGGGATATTTAAATCTTTATGAATGTAGACAGTAATTAGGGAAAGTAAGAATGAAAGTTTGAAGTAATTTAAGATGTGCAAGAGTTAGAACCTTTTTATCCCTCCATAACTGTCGACTCGGCGAGCGAAGATAAGCGTGAAGAAAGTCAATTTAGAGATTTTATTGCCCAGTCTAATGAATCAATGTCAAATCAATATGCTTATTGCATTTAGCTTTAAATACATTTTACGGAGCATGCAATTTTATTTAAGTACTAGCTTGTTACAATTGTTACAAAATTACTTATATATGTTTGAATACTTTCTTACAAAAAGATTTTCATTGCCCAATCATTGGATCCAAGGTGCAGTAATTGTGCTCTATGTCATTACCATGTTTGATTAGTTGATTACCCTTTCTTACTATTAGGTAAACTTGATTATCGACGTAATCTGATCATGTTATCAACAGTTTTGAGCTTGTAGCTCGTTCATTATCAGCCGGAGTGCTGTTCTACTAATACGCCACTTGTATGTTCGTGTTTACTATTTTTGCGTTATTTATATCTGTAATCAATATACAAATGTTTTTGCTACGTTATCAGGTTATATTTTAGTTTAACCCAACAGACGAGACAACCCACAACCATGTGATGTGGCGCAGAATTACTAGGAGGGCTGACCCCAGATGAACTGGCACAAAAGCCAGGAGAAAGAAGAAGAAGAAGAAGATTTTAGTTTAAAGGTTTTCTATTTCCAGAAAATATTAATTAAAATTAACAAAAACGTTGCAAAATGATTTATTAAATTCGATTCAAAGCTAATGACATTTTGTAACTGTGCAAGTCGCTCAATCGTTGTTCTATAGATACCTACGGTTAAAAAGAATTGTATATAATCGAATGCTATAGATGGTTGATCGTAATTCGAATTGAGTAAACTAAACATTCACACTGTACAGCGTCGATTGCAACCCTTAGATCATATTTTGGAATAATCATGAAAGAAAATTCAGATTCGTCAAAATAAAATACTACAAATATAAGTTTAATCTGCAGATAGGGTGCCGCAACCGAAGAGTTTAACAAGTTCCGATTGAATATTGCCAGCTTTAGATATAAGACCTCCCCGGCAATGCTGGGGCCTTTAAAGTCACAAGTTTCGTCAGAGCGCATTGCCTTCGTGACATTTGCTGAACAGCACTCCGAGATGCTCGCACTACGTTCACTGCATTCCTATCTATTGCAGAACCGCCGCATGTTCACTCAATTACATTCCATGAAGATAAGTTCCCTTGTCGACTATCGCGAACTTCGAAATTCGTTTCCTTTTCGAGGATGTGTCTCTCTGCGGTGACAAGCGGCATTAGTGAAAGGAGATAAATTCTCGAAATTTTGTGGATTTTGAAGTTGGTGGTAGGTGGTAGGGCCGCTGGTTAATATAACCACACACGCAAAATCGGTAGTAGTATTTGGTCCATTTCGGAATTGTAACCTTCTACGTTGTATATTTTACTAGGTACTTCGTCGCTTTTCAATTGTACAGCCTGTCATAATTATAACTAATAATTGCCTAATATTCTGACATTTGAAACTAGCTCTAAGCCTACGAAAACAATTAAATGGTAATGTCGTAATACAAATACCGTCTTCAGAGTCTGGTAGGCAATTTGAGTTATGGCCATTGTCGGTAATTCAGCTGTGGAAATATTGGCTTTACCGATGCCTTGTGTAACCTTCTTGCTTATTTAGATTATAGAGTTCTACTGAGTTTATATTGCTAATCCCATAAAGTGTATGTTAACTACATAATACCTACACTACAAGAGGCATAATATACAATTAAAGACTATATCTAAGTTCTTAACGCACATTCATGCGTTTTCGTATCGATTGAAACATTTGTAACATCAACTGTATACCTAAGCCAGGACAATTGGAAGGCAATTATTCGCAACATGTTGACATCACTACATAATAATAAATTAATGGTTGAATAAGCTTGTCTTTTTAATCTATGTGATTCCTGTGTCAAGTACCAGTCAGGAAAATGAGAAAGGTTCCTCACTCGCTGTAGTATTTACCTAAACCTCATAGACGATTACTAATTCCTCCACCATTTGCCCGGTATCTTTCACATCATCTCTCTATTTTCTTCGAAAGACGTTCCTTGTATTTAGAAGTGGTTAGACTAGAACTTGTCCCTTTCTCGCACGTGTAATTCATTATATTTATCTCTGTCGCGTCCACCTGCGCTCGCGCCGACATCGACACACATTTCTCCGTCCATTTGCTTTCTATTTTTACCCGTCGCACTTGTTATCTCCACGTATTCCTACACAAATATACACAAATATATTTAACTGTGTTTTTCACATTTGTTAAGTGAAGATTATGATGCTCTTTCGCTGTTTTCACTCAATTCTTGTTCATCCCCATTGTTATATCGTCTCGTGTGAAAAATTAATAAGAAATGTGTCCCTCTGTAACAATAGAAGACCAAGACAATTTAAGTTCTTATTCGAATTATAACCTTTACTTAAATATGCTGCTTTAAGAGTCAAATTAGGACTTCCTTTATCTTTTCAATTAGTCTTTTATGTATTTAAGTCCTGAAATGCTCTCAGTTAAGTTTATACTCACATGTATAGTAGCTGAGTTTCAATGCCTATTATTAATTTAGTGGTGATCAATGATCATTCATGATCATCATCAAAATTCATGAATTTTTCTCCGTTTATATTATGAATTTTACGATCGACTTGCGGGCCTTGCGGCCAATGGCGTCGGCATCCGAAATCGAAAGTGTTTTGGATGCTAATGTTGTTAATGGTGATGCCGCCCAATCAAACGGCTTACACGTCCGCTTATTACTTCCGGCAGGAGCTTGAACTACTTCTCAATTATGTCATTATTCGTTTTGTGTAGACATGCTTAAATAGGCAGCAATTCATGTGATGTTTAATTGATGCTTGATTTAAATTAAACATGATCAAGGAAGCCGAACACGCATTTTCGATTCTCATTCCCTGGTGAATTTGATATTTTTTTTAGTTTATGATAATCTATTTCATAGTGCGATGAATACGTATAAAGTAGTGTTAGTAATCAATAACATGTAGAGTTTGTAGAGCTAAGTAAATGGCCAATTACTGTATTCACTTACACACAGAATTCATTTAGTATAACGTGACCATTCAATATTTGTGGTCTAAAGTTGATAAGGTTATATAAACCTTCAATAATTAGTTCCATAGATACTAAGTATAGAACAATTATTGAAGATAAATTGAGAATGGGTAACTGCCGCAATTTGCAATGACGAGCGCAGTGCTGTAATGAAAGCATAAAAAGCATAATTATTGGAACAATTACCTAAACGTATTTAGAACATTTATCGACACAGAAATTGTCCGATATTGTGTATTAACATGCTTTACTATTACAACATATCGCGTGTTTGGATCATTTTGCGGTTTCGTTTATATTATTGGTAGCAATCGGAAATAGACTAAAACGTCGATCTAGTAAAAAATAAAGGATTTAAAACAAATTAAAGTAAAATCTTTCCAATATTAGTGTAGGTGAATTGAATACTGTTTAAAGAGTGATTGAAATTGTGGGATTTGTGGGTCTATTTCGAAGATTGTAACAGATAGTAAATATATGTATGTTATCGTGACGAATATGATTGAGTTTCCTGTGCTAAAAGAACAACATAGCATAAATTAAAAAAAATACAAAAATCGTTCTCGACTAACCTCTTCCTAAAATTATCAATAAGGCATAACGATAATTTTAGTAATTTCATGTTAAGCCGAAACATCTGTTTCTTAACCATTCAAGTTCATGAACATATCCTGAATTCAATCATTTTATTGGCTTCTTCGTTTATTTATATCTACAGCTTTCAAAGGCAGTTACCGACAGCATCACAATTGGTCCTTTGAATTGAATTTGAGATGACAATGCTCTCAGAATAGTACCTAAATATCTGTTCAAGTTTGGTACACTGCTTTTGGATCGTATTATAGGAATCACTGTCGTCGGTAAAAGAGGTGACCACTCGGTAGTGAAAAGTTAACAGCTTCTTGTAGACCGGAGAACCTAGTTGTACCGTTAATGGTTTTATCCCAAAATGTGTACATAAATTCCTCATCCTAGTCCAATGGCAATGACTTCAATTTGTGCTGCCTTCTTTCTTACATTGATTTATACTCAGAAGCATTAAGAAAAGTGGAGTGGAGTGGGTGCACGCCACTCTTCCAAATAAATAATACGTACATGAATGCATTTGGTTTTTCGCAACTCAAAATCCACAGTTCCATTCAAAAAATTAAGTCTCGTCTTACTCCATTATGCAACAATGCAATAAACATCAACATGAAAAATGTATTTAGTTTATACGAAATTCTTATGGACATAATGCCTTATGGAATTACATTAGTGGCAGAGGACAGAGCGCACTCATATGGATGCCGGTGGAGGGTACCTATACCTATTACCTCTTGTTTGTTCATACTCAGCTAAACAATGCTAACGTATCCATTACTATGTATATACCATATACTACCTGTCTCGTGCCTTGAAATGCTTGCATGAATGTGTTTGCAATTACTATTCCACATGCTACTACGTATTCATTGAATACCTACGTAATATTTTTAAGCAGAAAGGTGTCCTTTCGTCGACGATGGGCGGTGAAGCTGAAGACTAATTTCAAATTACATTAGTTGCACTGAAGAAATGCATTGCCTGGTAACAAAGGTAAATATGAAACTGAGCGTGTTTAGTAAAAGAGACGCAGACGCTAACGAAAAAAAAATATTTATACGAGCCTAGATTATCCCACTGGTGGGCAAAGGCCTCCCTCCTTTCTTTACACGCATCTCGATTTTGACCTATCTCCACTACACTAAATGAATATGAATGAATATTGTGATCACACAAAAAGTACTGTAATAGAAAAGTGTGACAGCTTTAACTTCTACGAAATTCTCGACTAATTTACTATATATTTGTAATCTCACAATTCCGACCACCCACAACTGGGAAAACGTTAATTTTGTCGAATCACTCCGATGCCTCCTCTCCTCATTAATTCTATTTCCTATCGGTGTCAAGCACCACGGGGATTGAACCCTGACCTTCGATTTCACGGCTATGCTCTTCGGCCAAGGCGTCGATTATTAACTAGTTAAATTAACCTTTAGAGCTCGTAAATCCACTATCTTGGAGGAAAGTGAAGTTTTTGCTAATTTATATAAATCTATTGGTATTTGTTGTAGAAGTTTAAAATAGTAAGATGCTTTTTCAGATAACCTTTAAGTATAGATATAGAACTTACCAGTAAGCAGTAAGTGCATGTTTTATGTCGTAAACTGCTATTTCATTAATTAAAAATAAAGCAAACCCATGGGAAAAAATAATCTTTGAGTAAACGGATTCAGGTATCTTGGTATACGCAAATAGTTTTAATGCTAAACAGGGTATTTGGAGATGATAGTTGTTTACGAAATAAGACAACTAAGGATGAATAGGCTGTATACATAGTACTGCACAAAACGGGTATTTCGTGTGAGGATATTCTGAATAAAGAACCCAGGACCTACAGTTTTGTAGTAGTCATTATTGAAAATACTAGAATGTTGTGCATTGTACACACGTTAATCAATAACAGTCAACATGAAATATTCAAACTTACTAAATGTAAATAAAACTTTTTTAGAAAGCCTACCCAAAGTCACCATCCGCATACATTAAGTGGTAGAGCTGTAATTAATAATAGCTTTTTCATACTTTTAGAAAATGATCTTGACACGGGTTTATTACCGTGGGAACATCTAGTTTAAAACAACTTTGAATGAGATTGTATTGAAATTACAGATTCCAAAGATTTTATAACAAATTTGGCCGAACAATTAATTGACTTATATAGTAATATACAAATTATCCGTTTGAAGATTCTGAGGGAAACATAATTATCAGCAGCCCTGCTGCGAACTTCTAAATCCGCAAATGAAGTTTTGTCTCTGTCATTCCAACGAAGCCTTCGTTGGAGCGACGGAGACAAATCCTCGAAATCTCACGGTAGTAGGCCAGTCCAAGGCTGGTACCAGGGCGCGCGACCTAGTGGCAGGTGAAAGGGCCGGATTCCACAGGACGCAGAAACTTGCAGTTGATGTCTGCGGCGAGGGCATCGAAGACAAACATTTGTTTTGTGAGAGAGCAGATGAACAAACAAAATTAAAAAATAACCGTTGACATCTTTTTTTTTATTCTGTTTGTTCATTTCATAGTACTAAACGTTAATTCATTATATAGGTAATGATCATAACTTCACTGCACTAGAATATCCTCAATTTCCCAATTGAGGATATTCTAGTGCAACACAAACCATTAAATCCGTTCTGATTCCTTAATCCTTATACCTATTAGTGTTCCAATTCCAAAGTTATAAATAACTAGCGACCCGCCCCGGCTTCGAACGGGTACTATACCTACATTACCTACATAAAAACCTTCCTCTTGAATTACTCTACCTATTAAAAAAAATCTCATTAAAATCCGTTGCGTAGTTTTAAAGATTTAAGCGTACAAAAGGGACATAGGGACATTTTATAGGGACTTTATACTATGTAGTGATTAAGGGCCTGTTTGGTGATCCCTGAATAAAATATATCTAGCAGATAAAATGTTAGCTGTCCTTTTATGTGGGATTGGAGAAAAAGATAGTGATAATTTTATCTGACGAATATATTTATCCCGGAATTGAGAAACAGGCCGGGCCTTAAGTGTCAAGTGTTGAATATAATTACGAAATGAGAAACAATATCTTGTCCCAAAAGCTTGAACTATAAATACTAAAAGGTTTACCTACGAAAAGGCAAGTTATTATAGGTAAAAAGCTTACAAAAAAGTGTTGTTTGCACTGTATCAAGGTTTCAATATGTGAAGTGGATTCCTGACAGCTAATTCGGTTACGGCATTTGACTCGGAGCGCTGCCAATTCAGCCTTTTCATTAGCCCGTGTAATTTGGGAACGTTATTTTATTACTTCGTCGATTTTTATGCGATCTCACAAATTCCATTACAGTTACCTACAACGAAACACTTATTTCATTTAAATTACCTACCTAACCAGAGAAGGACAAGTATTAGGCAATAACTATAATATCTTAATCATACAGCGAAAGCTTGTGGAGTTTTATTCAACGCGAATATTTTAAATGTGCATCACAGTTACAAATGGACGCCATCCTGGGGCTTGTTTTACAAAAGCTTAAAAACTTATAATAAATGCTGATATCCTTATCAAATTATTGATGTTAAAAAGAAATATCTATTATATATATCGTCGCCTGGTACCCACAACACAAGCCTTAATTGAGCTTACCGTGGGACTAGGTTGATTTGTGTAAGATGTCCCAAGATATTTATTTATTTATTTATTTAAACTTCCACTACTATTACAAGCTTTTGAGAAAGGAGTCCCTGAAGGTTCATCACCATCATCATCAGCCTATGACAGTCCACTGCTGGACGTAGGCCTCTCCTATTAACTGTGCGTATAGACGCATTAGGAGGTAAATGCCCATAACATGCCCTGGAGGTTCATATACATATAGATAATACTTCATTCATCACACAAAGTACATTTTACGAGTATGCACATCAGTTACACAGTTACTACACACCACAAGTGTAACTATTCAGAAAGATATAATTATTATTACACATATTAATTTATCTAAACAATGCATTAATTTTACAAGTGATATCAAATCAATATAGGTATTGTTTAGGAGGGGATGCAAAATGGTTTAAGAACCTACAAGGTGGTAGGCGATGGGTAAAAGTAAGCATAAATGTACATTGATTCGTTTCCATTTCTGAACTGCCTGATATCTACGGACCTACGTCATACTCGTGCCTACACCATACACGCTCAACCACTTGCCACTTGTAACGTCGAACAACCTTCACCAAGATTGATGTGCATATTGTCGACTAACAATGCACACATTAACAACGTCATTCAAATTCACAGTCGATTCAAATCAGTACTTCTGTGCTTCCATTTCTCTACTATAGCCAAAGCTCAATAATGACACTCTTTAATACCATTTTAATTCTTATACTAAATGTCTCGCTTACTGATATTGTACTTACGTTTTAATCTATACTGCATTCATAAAATAAACTCCTTGACGAGTCTTCCTATGGTTTCTTTGACTGCTTATATTCGTTTTCAATATTTATAAGAATGAGCTGTAAATTGCAATCCAAAAAACATAGTAGATAAAAGAAAGAAAGAAAGAAATGGTAATGGGTCAATCACTTTTTTTATGTTGTTATTCTGTCACATCACCCAGGGGACAACATTGTGATAGTTTGCTAGGGGAAAGTGTCCTACATTGTCTACTATCATGATTAGTGGGTGACCCACCTTGGAAGGGCCCCATAACTGTCAAAAAATTTAAAGTTTTGTCAATTTTAATGCCATTAAACTGTGAATTTAAGGGTGACCCAGGAGAACGTAACCATGGCAACGAGTGATATAAAAAAAGTGATTGACCCTAATACAAACCTACATATTTAAGAATTAGGGCGCACTATATTCACTGTAAGGTGCTGTTTTGTTGCTACTTTTGGTAATCAATATCAATTGGACGTGTTTATGCAGAAAGGAACCAACCCACATGAATTTGTCATTTCATAAAGATTGACATGTTTATTTTGATTTATGGTGTTAATTAGAATGAAAAATTTTTACATTGAATTTACCAGATCAGGCTAATTCAATTATAGTTTCACTGCTCTACGACACCCAATACCCTCATGATGCAATAGTTCCAGAGCAATCCCTTCTAGCTATGTGCTGACTATAGTAGTTACCGCAACTGCATCGCAATCTGTGGTCAGCACTTGTACTCGTATCCTGATCTAGAAATATCTGTTTTGAAACCTAACCGAGCTTTGGTCACGTTTACGGTTTCATATTATTTAACGCCGGTTATTGTTTGCGCAAACTATTAGGTACTTACTACGCCTTTCTAGATCAAAGAAAATCTATTGTTAAATCTTATGTTTATTGTATAATGACACTACATTTAATGCTTGACTCACTATATATATTGAAGCGAAATTCATAGATGTACATATCTGAAACATTTCGTGAGTGGAACACACTATCCGCACCAGTAGGCTTAGCACATGTAGGGCTGCCATCCGTCCGGGTTTCCCCGGATTTGTCCTAGTTTGTAGGCCGTCCGGGGGCCGTCCGGGGGGGTTTCAAGAAGTGTCTATCATTGAATTTAAGTATTTATCGGCATTATTGTGTACAAGTAGGTAAACACCTAATAAATACAAAACACTAACTTCATTTAGTGTTACACGGTAAAATAACAACGGTAGATAGTCTCTCTGTCGTGACCTTCGTCGCTGCTCCCTCACCCCACTCACCGCTCCGCTTCCGCTACGCAAAATTGCAATTTTTTTTGTTTTTGTTATTGTTTTATTGAAAATTACACATTGTGTGAAATAAAACAAAACTGTACCGTCTTTTTTTATATTATTTTCGGACTCGTCCGGGGGAAAATGTGATTTACGCCAAATGTCCGGGTTTTTTTAAATCTTTGTCCGGGTTTGGCAAAATTCGAGATGGCAGCCCTAAGCACATGATTTGTTCGACAGTATGTCACCGCGAGATAGACTTCCCGTCTTTTACTAACTATAATAATAAAAGACGAACGATAGTCAACCTCGGGGCGACATACTGTCGCACCAATCATGTGCTAAGCCTGCTCTACCGGTTACAATTTTTTTTATGGTAACTATTTCCTAAAATACTTTTCTGAACGAAAAAACGTTTTTACGTTATTTGTTTTGCTATAATTTATCCTATCTGCATTTTCAGAATGACAATTCACTTTATAATTTCGCATGGAAATAAATAAAATGTCTGAAAAGGGGTGGTTATACAAAGATTAAGAATGTAGTTATATATTGTAGCTTCACGACTCTATCCTTTTTATCTGTAGTGTAAATGTATGCTTGCCTTTAATTTATCTGCTCGGTTTCATAATGTAATGCCAGCGTGCTCGTCCATTCAGTCGTCCGCGGTTTTTATTACATGATTGTCGTCCGTCTTGCAGGCTGCAATTACGTTGTTGCTTCGACCATGCAGTAGCCTTGCCTGCCACGTTTACAGCTATCATAAAATACTAGGTCGTCACGTGTTTTGTGCAAAACACAAACCAACCATTCATGAAATAAACATACAATGTTGTCATAAATGTCTCACTATAACAACATTTATGAAAATCTTACGAAGTAACAACAATTTGGTACGTAGTAGGTATAATCATCCTTAGAAAGTGTAAATAATAAAAGAAGCCACTGTCAACGGAACATCCGGACTGTATTCATAGGCATTTTCATTTTAAGGACACCCAATTAGCGTGACATTAAAAAACCTTCAGGTCAGGTTCGTAACAACACCGTACGATATATTTAGGATTTTTAGCTTGATCGGCGTTCCTATATCATAATATTGCTAATACATATATAAAATTAACACCAAAACAGAGTTTTTTTATTGAAATTTAGTACTAAATTGTCGTTACAAACCCGATTAAAATTACTTTTTATTTCCCGCCAATTAGGTGTCCCTAAATTTGAAAAAGCTCTTATTCGCGATGTATACTCCTGCCTCCTTACTAGCATTCATTACTCCATTTTAGCATTTCTTGTATCTGACTTTCGGTTTAAATAGCAGGGATGCAGTACCTATATTGCATACAACAGCATATATAATTCAGATTTCACGCGCGTTCGATTTGTCGGCCAATTTGCTCTTCCTTCCTATGTAGTTTGCCACGTCGGATTGTCCAATCAAAGCTCTATTAGCAATGAAATTGTGATTAATGAATTTCCTTCATTGAAAACATGCAATGTGGCCAAAAACATAATTCATTCTCGTTGCCGGTGAAGTTTTGGGGACGTATATAGAATAGGCCCTCTTAGGTTTATCATTAATTTCATGTTCTAAAAGTTCGAGTAATAAGTACATATTTTACCTTTTTCTAGATTCAAATTAATTGATTTAAATAATTAAGTTCATATTTAGACACCTCTCAAGTAACGTCAATAAAAACCGTAATAAAAGTGTGTAAAATATTCCATGCGTATACATACATATGCCATTCTGGAAGCATCATGCTCAATAATCATTTTCGATGCGTTGATGGAAATCGAATGCCATAAATTTGTAAAGTAGCCTTCGAACATTTGTATTCGTCGAAAATAGAAATTGTGGGCGTTAATATACGTATTGCATCTCATTTGGGGAGAAGATTTATATCAGAGTTTTAGACTCTGGTCAATATCTGGTCAATAAGTATTGCCTTAATAGTTTTTTTCGTATAATTTATTTCATGCTTACCTCTATATTTAATTACCTACCTGATGGTGGAAGCGTCATGTTTGGTCGTAGAATTTATAGATTCTAATTTCGATGCTTGATTTTCGGTCGGGAGCCCATTGGTGAGTGGTATGTTCCTCATTTCTCGAACTTGCATTGGAACACATCAGAACGTAAACTATTTGTTAGTTAACTCTATTATAAATAGATGCATTCCACGAAAAAGTCCACTTTGTCGGTTACGTGACGGCTATGACAGCTACCTTAGAAATATATGGAAAGTGCGAGAATTCTCTGTAAATACAAACACCCAGTTATAAAATTATGATACACCAAAAATTGTATTCGTACCTTTGTAAGATGTACGCGAAGAACGGCGTCACGTACCCGACAATCTCGTGGAATGCACCTATTGGAATTAATTTGCCCACGTCTTATTGCCTAAGCACTTATTACCAAGTCTGACTAGAGACTCGTAATTTCTAGAGCTCATTTATCATATTTATACCATTTAAGGTGTGCTCAGAAGAGCCAGAATGCAACTGATGCATATTTAATCGGAGCTGTACAGTTAGGGTTACGATTTTACGAGTCCGCATTTACATGGTATTAGCCACTCGGACCGGTTAAGATCAACCTGTTCTGGAGTTCTGTGAGGTTATGCTCCAAGAAAGCTTGTTTTCAAGTCGTAATTGCTGATAATAACTATTGTTTACGGACAACATTGGATCGCGTTTGTGCGTTGTGTAATAAATATAGTATCAGTGGATCAATAATAAAGTTTATTAAGCAACTCGATCACTTCATACTTTTTTACTATTATTAATAAGTCGCGTTTATTAGTATGTCAATCCGCATGTCCCGAAAGCATAACATCTGACAAGATTGAGTTATAAGTATGTAGTACGGTCCGTAGCACGTGCACGTAACGTAGTATACGATACTCAATCGATTTTGTATGGATGCCCGAGTAACCCACTTGACCAACCGTTTTCACATTTTACTAGATTTTTTAGTAAAATCGCCAATAAAAGAAATATCAGAAGGGCCAATCTTAGATATAGGTTAGGTTAGTTAGGTTAGCTATATTTTATTTATGTTTATAAATTGTAAAATTAAAAATAAAGAATGTATAAAGACTCGGGGGCTACATTGTGTAAATGCTAGTACATAAGCCTGGACATGTGGTAACGCGATTTGACCTCATCGCATAGGATGAAAGACTATGGAGGTTCCGGGTGTTACTGAGTCCGCGACGTCGTTTCGTTGATTAAAATTTTGTCGATCGATGGTGTTGTTGCACCTGCAGCATCTATAATCTTATTATAGTTTGTTTTCAATCAAAGTTAGGTATTTACATTAATGTCAAAATATTTTCAGACGAATAAAAAAATGGATTTGGCTAACTGTGCACCAAATCAAGCCTAAACAAACAAGATCCATTCTTGTTAATATATTGAGTTTTTTGTAGGCATTGCAACGTGTAATGCACTTAACGATAACCTGTAAAAAGTCCACGACGCTCAGTTGCGGTATTGCAAAATGCATTTCATTAACAGGTTCAACTAATTCAATCGAGGCGTTCTATTTGGTGTTATATATTGTATATCATTATCATCGTCATCATATTAGCCGTAAGACGTCCACTGCTGAACATAGGGCTCCCTAAAAGATGGCAACAATGACCGATCCTGTTGTATATATTGTGTGCCAATTGCAGGCTTGTACTTACCTTTATACTTATTAACCCCCTTATTCATAAACGTCTCCTAACTTAACAAGGCGCTAAGTATTGTTTGTATCTTACAGCTTATGTTTAACAGACACCTTTTAACCGCCGGACCGTGAATTTTTCATCGTGTGTGCCCATGTCGCCACCTTTACAAAACTACACCACACAGATTTTAACTTTTTACTCTTACCTAAACGTTCAATTAAATCTAATATTGGGTAGTGTAACATCAAGCGGTCAAAAGTAATTGAATGCATTTCTCCGATTTTTTTGTAGATATACCGGAACAAGCATTCACCAGACCGAGCGTGAAATAAAAAATAAATAAACTTACTTTCACATTTATATTACTATGGATACTATCTGTTATAGCTAATAGCAGTGAGTAAAATCGTAAATTGATTTATTATTATTGCAAAACGACTATTGATAGCCGTGAAAATGTAATGTCTATCGTCTAATAGCTGTTACATCAAATCGTCTAGCCATAAACTGACAGCATGAAAGTATGAAGTGCTCTTCGACCCCTATTTATCACCGATATAAAAACAACATAGCGTTAGATGTAGTACCTACTTAACTCAGGGCCTGTTTCACCCATATACTTAAATATATTTGTCAGATAAATGTTAGCTGTCTTTACTATGTCTAAAAAAATATTAGTAATATTATTATCTGACTGATATATCAAGTATCAAGGGATCTTGAAAGAGGGGGTCAGTCTTGTATATGATCTCGTAAATACATCATAACAATTCCTAACTAACTTCACCTGCACTGCACTTCATGTCATGATACTCACATCAAGATCATTATCACCACAATCCAAATTTAACTCTAATTATAGCATTACAAGAAGCACAACACCTGGCATTAATTGATGCTCAGCACAAACAATGGATGTAACCAGAGGCCTCGGTCAGAGACAATCGAAAACGAAAGGAAACGGCGGCGGATGGCGGATGTGACGTCACATGCCGAGGCTTCTGAAGACCTCACGTGCCTGAGAATTGTCGGGTTAAGAGATCTATGGTTAAGACTTAAGGCAATTCATGCCCGTGTTCCTACACTATAGGTAACAATTCTCATATACGATTAGAATAAAACAGTAGGAACAGATTTCTGGTTCGATTGGGGGTGTGAAGTCTAAAGTTGCTCAAAAATTGGTATTGCTTGCCTAGTTCTATGTCGTACTATATATATACATCCTATCCAACGAGGTGGCGACAAACATCAGAAGGCCGAGTGTAGGTAATAATTTATAAAAAACGTCTTCATCGCGTTTACGTTTTCATCGTCAATTTCATACAAATGACGATGAAAACGTAAACGCGATCGAGACTTTTTTATAAGATAATGTATTACCTACACTCGGCCTTCAGATCATGACTCCATTGGTGAGGGGTAATGTATGTGCATTGTGCACTGAATCAAACTTCCTTCCTCTGAGTATTTATTTTTACGCGAATCCCACACGATGATTTAATAATTATATTATTCTTTAATTCATGAACTCGTTTTAGTTTATTGCCATTTACTCTTGGTCACATGTACGGGTGTGTGTTTGATTGTGGTTTGTGGTTTCTCCGTGGTACATTGCATAAAAATAAACTAATTATGTGTGTATGGCTAATTCATTAAAATCTTTCGTCACAAATTTTAATGTCGGTGACATGAGAACAGATTCGACATCATTCATGTTTTCTCCATATTTTGTGAAAACCTTCCTACCTGTACCTATCGTTAGGTACTTTATTAGGTTAATCCCACAATGTCGTAACAGATGTGCTTACCATTGAAAAAATCAACTGCGAAAGACTCTGGTCGTCACGGGATTCGAACCCGCTTCCTCTGGATTGCCGGTCCAACGTGCTTCCAATTACACCAGACTACCTTCCGTCGATCACAGCGAATTTAGTCAATGGTATTGTGAAGCTAATCACTAGCGACATCTGTACGTAGTGTTTCGAAGGTACTACAACCTTAAGCCACTCAAAGACGTGTGTCTACCACAATCGTCCGCAAACTCGACAACTCTCCGTTGCGTTGAATTTGCTATAGAGGGCGCTGTAATCAATTCATGATTAGGAAACATCAATTTGTTTTATAATTAAACAAATTGATGTTGGTGTTACTTTTTTACAATGCGGATAATCCCACAATGTCGTAACAGATGTGCTTACCATTGAAAAAATCAACTGCGAAAGACTCTGGTCGTCACGGGATTCGAACCCGCTTCCTCTGGATTGCCGGTCCAACGTGCTTCCAATTACACCAGACTACCTTCCGTCGATCACAGCGAATTTAGTCAATGGTATTGTGAAGCTAATCACTAGCGACATCTGTACGTAGTGTTTCGAAGGTACTACAACCTTAAGCCACTCAAAGACGTGTGTCTACCACAATCGTCCGCAAACTCGACAACTCTCCGTTGCGTTGAATTTGCTATAGAGGGCGCTGTAATCAATTCATGATTAGGAAACATCAATTTGTTTTATAATTAAACAAATTGATGTTGGTGTTACTTTTTTACAATGCGGATAATCCCACAATGTCGTAACAGATGTGCTTACCATTGAAAAAATCAACTGCGAAAGACTCTGGTCGTCACGGGATTCGAACCCGCTTCCTCTGGATTGCCGGTCCAACGTGCTTCCAATTACACCAGACTACCTTCCGTCGATCACAGCGAATTTAGTCAATGGTATTGTGAAGCTAATCACTAGCGACATCTGTACGTAGTGTTTCGAAGGTACTACAACCTTAAGCCACTCAAAGACGTGTGTCTACCACAATCGTCCGCAAACTCGACAACTCTCCGTTGCGTTGAATTTGCTATAGAGGGCGCTGTAATCAATTCATGATTAGGAAACATCAATTTGTTTTATAATTAAACAAATTGATGTTGGTGTTACTTTTTTACAATGCGGATAATCCCACAATGTCGTAACAGATGTGCTTACCATTGAAAAAATCAACTGCGAAAGACTCTTTATTAGGTCACATGTTTGTCCTATTATCACTGGGCAAAGAAGTTAATGACACTGGCACATAACATTAGTATGCGTACTGCGGAGTTCGTCATCATTGAGTTATGTTATGGTATCCTAGCATAAATTATTATGACCTGTGGCATTGACATTATATATTATAGAAAAAATATATATAAATGCGATTTGTGGCGTTTTTTAACTCAATTGGAAAATATGTATTAGTTTCCTTGCAATAAAAGTGAAAAGCAGATTGTACAACTCAAGCATGAACAAACCATTTTACCTCCAACAAAACGTCTCGCTCGGGTTAAAATTGCTTACTTTATGAGATTGTACAATCTACTATTGTTTCATGCTCTGTATACATATAAAAGGTTAATTTACAAGAAATACTTAATAGCATCTGAGCATGATTTATCTAGGAAATTATATAAATAAATAAAGTACCTACCTTGCCTTTGGAGTATCAGAACACCCTACTGTATCCGTATACAGTAGGGTGGCCAAAAATAAGTGCATTCCTGTTGCCAGTGAGATTTTGGGACGCAGAATAAGTCTCTTATGGGTTTTAGAATTATAACTAACACGAGACTGTGAGACTCAAACATATTTAAATAGTTGATGAGGTAGTTTTCCTCCTTCGCCGCCCCCGCCAGCGCTGCCTGCGGCAGCGCAGCACCCGCAGTACACGCTCTAGCAGAGCCCGCACGTCGGGCTTTGGTCGCGGGTACTCCATGATGAGGATCCTCTAAATGGATCGAAACATGTCGAGCAATTATCGACTTAAATTACTTGAGTTTGTTGATAGTTTCAGGTACCGATCGTTTTTGGTACTGGGAATGCACTTATTTCGCATAATCGCTAATGCTAGTTTACGACTTTGTTTAGTAAACATCGCCGCGTTTTGTGCACTGTTGATTGGTAAATAGGAGCATCAGGATGCTTAGCAAAGTTGCCAATCGCTAACGCTTAGTAGCGTATCGCAGTTTTCCCTCTCTGTCACTCATTCATATTAGTGCGACAAAGACAGTTAGCTGCCTTTTGTTTACGATTGACGATTAAGCGTTAGCGATTGGCAACTTGTCTAAGCACCCTGTTAACTACATTTAGTGAAATGTTATTGTTTGTGTTGTTAGGTTGACACCTACAAGTTTTTAAGCTAACATGGTCATTTACATTATTAGTATGACTTAAAACGGGATATTTACCATGTAAATTGCAATTATTGAACACCCGATTGGCACTGTTGCAAATTTCATCTTCACGGAGTAACTGACACCTGTCCATCATGTGAATTTTCAAAATCACTTTTTTGGATGTAATGCAAAAAAGTTTTTTTTAATACTCATTATTCTTCGGTTATTGTTTGAAAATATGCCTAGACCCTTACCAATACAACTATACCTGTATTTAGTGGTCAAATAAATCGATCACGGCAATCTATACTAAAGAGTAAAGAGTTTGCCTAAAGACCTCGTACGAATACATTAATATAACAAAGAACGTTAAAGTATAAGCAAGATTCTTAAGTATACAGTACTGAGTCTTTCTCGTCTAAAATAATTATTTCGTTTTATTAAAATAGAGGAAAACCAATAACTCTACAACTAAAATCACCCTTCTGCACGAAACGTTATGCAAAAGTTAAAGTACAAACTATTAGTCATTATTGTTTTCCTGTTTGCTTATACTTAATCTCCGATCTCGCCTTGACATTGACCGTCGGATACGGTACATGCAAATCATTATCTCAGTATGTTTCTGTAATTTCCTTAAGATCAGAGGCACTATCGCGAACTCACACGAAGTGTTGCCTCCCTGTCTCACCGTACTTACGAATTCACGAGAGAGAGAGAGAGGCAACACTTCGTTCGTGGTTCACGGTAGGGCCTCAGTCTATCTGTCCACTGCTAGACATATGCCTCTCCTATTTTCTATGCGTACGCGTATGGACGCATTAGGGTAAGTCTCCAGAATCGCCAAGCTGGGCAAACGACAAAGATATGTATTTTGTTGCTATTAAATTGGGATCTAAAGAATAACCCAATGGAACGTAACCATAACGATGAGTGACAAGAGAAAGCTGATTGACCCAAGAACATGTTTCTTAAAGGTAAATTAATACGAGTAATGAAATTTATCAATGATAATTTTTATACTACATATTAGGTAAATGCATACCTTCGTAAGTTCCGTAGGAAACTTAACATGGGTACCTACATCTACGTCTTCGAGATAGCGTGTTGCTAATGCAAGTCTAATACATGTATCCATAATACCATTAATACCACTTATAGTTTTAAGATTCATGTCAATAAATTATACAAAGTCTTTATTGCCTGTTACACAACAATTCGTACCCGATTAACAAGCACCCGAGGCGGTGGATTTACAAAATCGCGTGTGTCCTAATCTTTCATAAGACGCCTACTGAAAAGTGAGAGTTTGGAATATATCACACCTACATATCTAAATAATATGTTAGTATTTTATTGGGATTTGAACAGATATACCTTTTGATTATACGGAGTGTGTGTAGGTATACAATATATAGTAATCCGTTTATGGGCACATTCAATACCTATTTTATTCTGATTAGGGAAGTGTTGGCCCTCCGGATAAACCAACCCTTTAATACAAAACGAAAGTTTTCTCATTTTAATACGATATTACGCCCTTAAACGAATCTCCATTATTCTTCAAACATCTTGTGGAGTAAAACAAGTTACGGAAAAAAAAAATGTATCGCCAGCAAATAGAAAACACATATCACAGATTGTACTAAAAACAAACAAAAAGTAGAGGTTAATACGAAGAATTATATTATACGTTATTAAATACTCTGCGAATGAAACATTTCGAACGCTCCGTTGGGTATTTAATCAAAAGAAAGTCTTAGCAAAGATTGATTGACAAACTTTTTAAATCTAGTCATTCTCAGACCCTAACTTCGCCGACGTCTCATAACATCAATATCTGCTTTCTCGACTAGCTAAACGTTAAACTATCTTTGCAACCGGTTTTCTTGTACCGCGCTATGTGTCATCACGAGCATTGTAATGAAAAATAATCCATAATACGTACCTATACATTGTCATGTGCTCATAAATGCAGTCTCAAAAGATTCGCCTACCACTAACATCGACGTTTACACTTACCTGATATTTTCAATGTCGTCGTTTGACAGCCAAAACTCTTTAAAGAAAAAATTGAAAATACCTACTCGAAATAAAGCTCGTATCTATGTATCTCAGTTCCGATACAGTACTGACAAATTACATTGCTAATGATCAGATGCCTAAAAGTTAAACAGGCCCTTATTATTAAATGTCATGCGGCAAGTAAAAGGCGGATAATGAATAATGAATGACGGTAAAATGTACTATATCCTAATTAGAACAAACTCTGTTTATTTTTGTTATTTTCCTGACCAACTAAGATAATGCCATAATGTTTCATTGACCCATTAACATGCAGATAACATTCAATTAGCCCGTCTAATTATACGATGTAAATTATGATTTTCATAGTCATTAACTTTGTTTGGATGAGTCATTCATATATAGGAAACAATACTTAGTTTATAATTGATAAATAGATAATATATAGGTACGTATGCTACGAACAAATAAAACATGGAAGCCGCCCGCCAGACTAAATTGCCTTTCAAGAACGGTCCTGAATTTTAGTTGACAAGCGTCACCCCCTCTTCAAAGCATCATGATAATGAATTTCAATATCAACCTATAACAACTTAAACCGCCATTTATAAATAGTTGTGATTGGTCCATCAAAGTTTTGATTGGCTATTTTCTATAAACATTTGTCAAAAATGTTGCGCCGAAATATGCGCGGTGTAAAAAAAAGGTGTTAACTGGGCTTGTATTTGAGGTTCAAGAAATCTGACAAAGAAGCACTGTTATCGTTTTTAGTACCCCCACCACCCGCTTTGCATGGTGCCAATACCTACCTATACCTACTTATTTAAAATGTAAGTTTCATTCATGATAAACCGATGGCGACAGTTAGAAAATTCCGCCTGGCTTCTTTATATCAATTAAATTAACTAATTATTTGACTAATTTTGAGTGCATTATGTACATTTATTCCATTTGTCATAATGCGGCTCTACGTCACTGTTGCCTTGGTACAAATATTTGCTCAACTCCGCCTATCAAAATGATCAGTGGGCGAGATTGCTGTCAAATCGTCTAAGTTTTCGCAACTTCGCCCTTGTATGGAATATTCGCATATGCTCTGCATTCATGAGAGCTGCTCCGCCCAAACATGGTTACATGAAAGGTTATTTAGTTCTTACTGTCATATTTTAGACAAAAAACAACCATATTACAAGAGGATAAATACGTAAATTACGCGTTCGGGACAGCCTTTTATCTCCATCGTTTCATGTAGGTGTTGACTAATTAATTACATTTGCATGTTTGTTACGAATATTTGTCTATCGGGTAGCATTCTGATTTCTAAACCAACCGTATAGGTTAGCATTGCTAAGTTTGAAATAGAGCTCCTTCAGTTATCTTATCACAGATATTATATCCGTACGTACAGATATACATCAAATCGTATAAATATTTTCATCTGAATATACAAGATGATGATCATCTTCTCAAATGAATAAACCAAGATTCGAAATTTGCTTTAAATAAACAGGGAGGTCAAAGCCAAAGCCATTTCAAAATTACCAGTTATTTAATAAGAACTTTCTTTGTCCACAGCTCCTTCAGAACCTGGGAAAGGTAGACCGTACACTCGACGATATCTTCGAGGAACACCTTCAGAACTTCAACAGGCAGCACCAACAGGCCACAAGACTGCAGAAAGAGTTCAATAATTACATAAGATGTATACGAGGTAAGACTATACGTCATATCATGTCCACGATCTAATTCATCTAATCCTCGGTCAACATCTGATAACAACTACAGTATCGCAGCGGACGATTCATCGAGTTTATTGAAAGAAAGAAAAGAAAGGGTTCAGAAGAGGTCAGTTTCTTTTTTTCCTTCTTTTTTCATCGAGTTTATTGAACATTCTTTTTTCACATGGACCTAAGACAATACCTCCAATTCCATGTACCATCTGATTATCACGGACACACTTCTACTCTACTGAATCGTCATGGTACACATTTACACAAATTCCAAGGAATTTGGGCTAAAACAATGATTCATTGTAAGAACCACGTAATCGTATTTGTAGAATAATGTTATCGTTCCCTCATGTCTCTGTCTCAATTGCTCTCCATAAAGCGTGGCTCTTTGAGACTTGTACCGCCTGATAGATTTTTTAATTTATTTTTATAATGACACAACAAAGTTCACTACACCTGATCGTAAGTGAAAAGTGGAGTCCAAATCGCGGCGGCAACGAACAGGAGACCAGCAGTAACTTGTCAGTTGCCACCGCCTTGCTGGCCCGCTAGATGCTTCTACACGCTTCGTTTAAAGGGTCCCAACTTACACGAATGATGCTAGAATTGTTAATATTTTCTTTACGAATGTTCTTACCTCGCAATTCCAGCCGTCCAGACGGCGTCAAAGTCTCTTATGGAGGCCATCACCGAAGTGTACGAGAGCGGCTGGTCGGGCCACGACCTTCTGTACGTGCAGGCGCAAAGCATGGAAATGCTCTGGCAGGACTTCTCGCACAAGCTGGGCGACCAGGTTCTCATCCCGCTCAACACTTACACCAACCAGTTCCCTGAAGTCAGGGTGAGTATTACTGCTCTTTTTTTCTTCTTCTTCGTTTACTCATGACTGAGGGTCGTGAACTCGTGACCATTTGAGGCCGTAATTTCTTGCACCAAAGTTCTCCACTCATCACGGTTTCACTCAGACTCTTGAAGGGTACCCTGACAAGCTTACTTCACTGCATCGGTCCAAGGGGTTGGTGATTTCTTCCGCGACTCCTTTTTCTTTCCACGTGACCGATAAAAATAAGCTTTTCAAGACTGTCTCTCGCGTCTATCCACGTGACCGTAGTACTGTAGGATCCGTTGAAGGGAAATGGTCGATAGGCGGCACTTTATCTTTAATTCCGTCAGGATTGATAGATTAGTACATGCAAGGGATTCCTAGCATTTTGCCTTAGTTTTACTGCATCTAGCCTAAATTCACAGTGCCGGTCTGATGGAAGCACTAGGAGTCCTACTGCGAACCATGATTGACGAGTTACATCCCGGTCAGGCGGTAATTTTGTTCGATTACAATACTTCGTTCGTGGTTTGCGGTATGCTTTTCGTTCCCTTCTGGCATGCTGTTCCAGAAGGTTTTGTTGATTTCCACCAATCAGTTCCCTGAAGTCAAAAGTACTAAATTGTCTTTGCGCAACTAGCGTCGGCCGTGAGCGACTCCATAGGTTGGAGCAATAGGTTGATATGGAAACTTCCTCTCGCTCGTATGGTTTTCCGCATTTCGAAGTTCGCGGTAAGGCTGCAGTACATCTTGTTATGACTACTAAGATCAAACAATGTAGGTAATATATGATTTTAAGCATGTTTTTACTATGGATTTCAGAAAAAAGTGGAGAAGCGTGGTCGCAAGCTGGTAGACTACGACAGCCAGCGACACAGCTTCCAGAATCTTCAAGCTAACGCTGCCAAAAGACGGGACGACGTTAAGGTTTGTAGCTGGTTGTAGAATTTTAGTTTAAATAACAGGGTGCTTAAAAATAGAAAGAAGAAAGAAAAAACGTTTATTCGAGACACAGTAGAAACAAAACATAACAGTAAACACGAAATTTTGTCTCAAAATAAGTGTATTCTCACTGCCCGTGAGGTTTTGAGAAGCAGAATAAGCTCTGTTAGGGGTTTCGTAAATAAGTGCAAGTTTCAGAAGTAGTAGTTCTATTAGTATAGCATAGCCTGCATATAAAAATAAATCGACCCTTCTGAAACTTCCAAAAACCTCATTCATCATCATTCTCATCGTCATCATTCATTCTTAGTCATAAAAAACATCACAAGGAATAATGCACTTATTTTTTTTATCACGTTGTATGCACATTGGTCACTAGATAACTTCTACAATATATTTCGTATGTATTATTTCTTCTGAAACTTTCAAAAACCTCCTAGGGGTCATTCTTAGTCGCAAAAACTGATCGGGAGTGGTTGTTCTCGACGGACGAAAATGACCACTCCTGATCATTCCGGCCATTCAGAGCGGTGGGTCGAAACGCCGACTAAGGTCAATCAAATACAGCTAAAGTGTGGACTATGGTACCATTTGCTCAATCGCTTACAAATGTCTCCAGATCACAAAAGGCCGCGAACAGCTAGAGGAGGCGAAGCGCACATACGAGGTCCTTAACTCGGAGCTACACGACGAACTGCCCGCGCTATACGACTCACGGGTTCTTTTCTACGTCAACAACTTGCAGACGCTCTTTAGCGCTGAGCAGCTCTTCCATAATGAGAGCTCTAAGGTAACGTCATAAGGTTCATAATTGACATGATGTCAATGGGCGGATTTTTATTATGATGTCGTTTTTTTTAATTTTTCCAAATGTTGTTTTTTTTTATTTTTTTTTACTCAGAATTACAAGCTCTTTCGATCCTGATAGAAATAAAAAAGTGTCTTAAAAAAAAATTCATTGCGTTACTATTTTTCATACACCTTCTTCGACCATAACTCAGTGGAAGACAAAAAAGTAAAGTATGGAATATTCGGGACACTTTTTTTCTGCAAATGAGGATCGAAAGAGCTCGCGATTCTGAGTGGAAAAAATATAAAAAAATCCAAGTTTGGAAAACATAACAAAACGACAACGAAATAAAAATCCGCCCTAATATTTAAACGGATTGTACCGCGTATATTAATTTCATCCTGACGTTTCGGACTCTACAGCGTATATGTTTGAGGTACATCATTTATTTATTTATTTATTTAATAATAACAATAATTTATTTAATCATACATCATCAGCCTGTGATAGTCCACTGCTGGACGTAGGCCTCTCCTATTAACTATGCGTATAGACGCATTACGAGGTAAATGCCCATAATCGCCACGCAAGCGGATTGGCGATCGCAGTAATGTGTCTACTATGAGGACGCTGCTGCCCATCATCAATATTTTATCAAATAACGGTCAGTTACACTTCAATCCCTTAGTCGACTCTTACGACACCCGCAGGAGGAGTTGGGATGGTGACAAATGTATTCTTACTGCCGTCACCACACGGCGGTACGTTTGAGGTATCGATGTATTTTTCATGATCACTGTTGATATGTTGAGTTCGAAACGTTGGGATGTAATTAATATGCGCGATATAATTCGTTTCATGAATAAATGTCGAAGATAATATTAGGTCATTAAATTTGAAATGTGACTAGGAAAATACTAAAAAATAAACTATCTGACGTTATCAAAATTATTAATTAATACAGAGATATTTCTTAGCAATTGCGGTTACGTTTGATGATCTCAAATATATCGTGGAGACACGTCTCATACATTTGAAAAGCAACTTGTTTTTCCAACGCTCCCAAGTATCTTTTCGCCAGTGAGTGCACCTGAAGCCTTCAGAATCAGTCAAATAAAAATAATAATATCAATAAAGGATAGCTACATTTTCAGAGAGATATATTATACATAATTTTATTCGACGATGGTGAAACAGGCCCCTAGGGTTGAATTTACAATAAGTACATAACTAGAATACGCAACAAATCTGATTCTGTCATCAACAGAGATCGGATTTTTGTACGACATCTCATACTAAATGTCATCAAAATGACGTAAGTCACTAAGAATGTCGCAAACGGTCATCAATCACAAATCCGGTCAGCCTCCGTAGCCTAGTTGGTAGTGACCCTGCCTACGAAGCTGGAGGTTCCGGGTTCGAATCCCGGCGAGGGCATTATTTGTGTATTTGTTTATCACAAATATTTGTTCCTTGGTCATGGTTGTGTATGTATTTAAGTATCTATATGTATCTATCTATTATATATGTGGCAGTCCATCACGGAAGGGCCCTTATGGCAGGTATTGAGTTACGCATAGATCCTAAATTTGCATTAAATAAGCTATCTAATACAAAAAAAATCATGACCCTAGGCCACGTACTTTTTTTTTAAAAAATCATCAAACCTACACATGCTAAGTATTGCACTTTTGAGAAAACATTAAAAGAAGTTTGAAACTCACTTTAAGGATGTTCCCATTGGAAGTTACATAGATGACGATTGATTATGTATCTCAAGGTGCATTTGTTTGAGAATCAGTTGTGATTTTGTCTCATCGACTTCCAGATCATGAAAAATCGGCCGTTGATTAGAGCAAGTCGCTTATAAGAAAAAAAAAAGAAAAATGTTTTTTTTTCCTTTTCTTCTAATACGTTACCATCTGAACTATAGTAATTAGTTACACATATTTCAACTTACATTTAAGGATAGAAATAAAATCACATAGTTTATTAAATATGTATATTTTAATCAGAATATCACAATCAGAATTTAACATTGTTCCTATAGTAATAATAATAT
This sequence comes from Thaumatotibia leucotreta, assembly GCA_025490895.1. Taxonomy (NCBI): domain Eukaryota; kingdom Metazoa; phylum Arthropoda; class Insecta; order Lepidoptera; family Tortricidae; genus Thaumatotibia; species Thaumatotibia leucotreta. The sequence continues at coordinate 23,511 of JALPQI010002931.1, read as the reverse complement.
TTTTTATTTAGAGACTTCTAAATTATATTTAATCAGCCTACACAATTATAACAAAAGTGTCAGAATTATTCTGCATGTCTTATTTTTTTATTTATAAATGATTAAAGTTACATAAAAATCACAGATTGACTCCCATACATTTGGGAAAAGGGCCCTTATGGCCAATCACAGATAAAAATTACTCATTGCTGAAGTATATAACGATAAAAACATTATTTAGTTACTAATCTTGTATAACAATAGAATACCAAAGAAAAAATGTTATATGAAGTTAACTTAAAATCTTGATGGTTTATCAGTAATTCTCATAAAACGTTTATTATAATTATCAATTCACACAGTACCTACCTACCAGATCGATTTGTATAAAATTGTCCCTTAATATTTGTTATTATTTATTTAAGACACTTAGTATATTGCAAGAGAACATATCTTACCACCAATAATGTCACCAATAAGGGATCATTCATAAACTACGTACCGTCAACTGCTGCAACATTGCCACGTGACATCAAGTTTGCCTATAAGTTGAAGCCACGAGGCAATGTTGCAATAGCTAACAGTAAGAATAATTATTTTTATAATGTGAAATAATTTTAGATTTTAAAAATCACATTTTAATCTAGAGAGACAAGAGGTTTGATTAAAAGATAATAGGATAATAATTGAAAAAAAAGCGAAGATTACAATTTCACATTTTAAGTATCATTTTTAGAATAAGAAGAAAATCGTGTTAAGTAGTGTTTTTTATCGTGTCATCGTGTTACCACTTTGAGTAAAAATATTTTTTTAGGAAGAAACCTTGGAGCGACTACTAGTATATGGGAGAAATAATACATCGGTAGCTGATAAGTTTTACGACATGGCGATCTCTAACTGTCATTACTGTTTATGTGTAAATCGGGTAATTTTTAAATGAGGTATCAAAGTACTTCATTGAATCGTACCTATATAACATAAACTCACTTATAAGCAAAAGTTGCAAGTAATTACAACATTTTTTAACAACAGTTTTCACATTTTCGAACGCGGTCTAGCATAAGGGCCCTTTTCTACTAAACTTTGAGCTGAATTTTAATATAGAAATACTTAACGTACACTACTGAAACCAAGCTACAATTGCACGTCTATTCGTATATTATACTATTTTGCATAAATTCAAAAAACGATAATTTCGAACGATTTTACAAAAACGTCGATATCTCCGTAACTAGAAACCGCCATAAGGGCCCTTTTCTGATGGACTGCCACATATATCGTCGCCTGGTATCCACATCACAAGCCTTAATTGAGCTTACCGTGGGACTAGGTCGAGTAGGTCGATTTGTGTAAGATGTCACAAGATTTTTTTTTTTTTTTTTTAATTAAAAACAATGTTTTATCATAACACCGATTGACGTTCAGACTCGACATTCCAGGTATTCGCCGAGCTAGAAGCGATAACCGACAAGCTCGCCAACGAGTGCCAGCGCGGCTCCTACACTAAGAAGTCCATCGGCAACAACATCTCGCCCATCTCCTCGCCCAAGACCAATACGCTCAACTCTATCAACGGCAACGCTGCTTCGCCCACCGACACCGTCCAAAGTGAGTACTAGGGCAACATGAGCTTGTAAGAGTTCGGTTTGACATCACACTGTCGACGCTTTACATGCGGCGACGGTTAGCGGGACAGTGATATACAGGGTGTAATCGATAACCCCTTATTCATAAACGTTTGTTAACTTAACAAGCCGCTAATAATTGTTTGTCCGTTTCGGTCTTAACAATGTGTCCATAAGAGCAAAAGGGACAAACAATTATTAGCGGCTTGTTAAGTTAACAAACGTTTATGAATAAGGGGGTAAATGTTTACAGGCCTTAATTCCGTAAATACGAGAGATATCAGAAAACTTTTAACTGATATCGAAAGTACGTTACCCAACGAGTAGAATCACACTAATAACATTTTCTATATAGATGAAATAATATTAAAAATACTAAGTTAAAATGCTCCCATACCTTTAGTATAACGACTTACAGCCTTAAAGAATGTCGGGTGTCGTAAGAGATAAAACTGTTAAGAGATTCGTTATTTGTACGAATACGTTGTAATAAAATAACATAAGACAAATCATGAATCATTTGATTCATTTGATAACGGTGAAATGCCTCGGTCGTACTATACTAGTCTTTGAATCAACGGTTACCTACTAAATGTATGGAAGGGTTTCAGGTTAATATTTGGGATATTTCTGATTTTATTTCAAAAAAGTTATTAGTGTAATTTTACTCGTTAGGTAACATACTTTCGATATCAGTTAAAAGTTTTGTAATATCTCCCATATTTACGGAATTATGGCCTGTAAACACTTATCGATTACACCCTGTATACATGCATAGCGCTATCCCACTCGCTGTCGTATGCGGATTTGTATCATGTTATCGCTTCGAGGGGTCAATAATTTATATGTGAATCTATTTCAAATGTGCGCCTCGTTTTGTTTTACCCCCCGTAAACGTCTTCTAACTTAGTAAGCGGATAAGTATTGTTTGTCCCTTTCGGTCATAGCAATATATCTGTAAGGCCGAACGGTACAAACAATACCTATCGGCTTCCTAAGTTAGAAGACATTTATGAATAAGGAGGTTAGTCCTAGAAGTGTGTTGATGTACAATTTTACATTTTCGTCTGTGAAGTATTTCATTAAAAAAAAAATGATGTAAGGCAATAATTCCTAAAGCACATAAACGGTAACAAAATAAGTGACAGATGCAATATCAAATAAGGTACACAATACACAATGGTGAAGTGTCTACTTTATGGGTATTGATCTATTATATCATAGGAAATATAAGTGTTATGTGACGTCTAGATTTTGCAATACTAAACCAAGAATGGCTTGTATGTGTTATGAAAATAACAATTAATTTGTGTCAACTTTTCAACTAATATTTTATTGTGTTTTTCATTATCGAAAATGTTTTTGATGCATTTCCTTTTAGCATTGAGTGAATTGAATGTGTTTATAATTAGTGTAGAGTGAAGAAAGCATTGCCAAATTATTTTTCCTTTAGTGGTTAGCCTTATGGTTTTATAAGTGTACAGTAGAATCTAATTTCGAGCCGGCATGCGGCAACTTAGTTTAGCGCAGCGGCCGGCAAAGTGCTGTTTGCCGTCCGGAGGGCAGAAAAATAATAATATACACACCTCGGCCGTTAAATGGGAAAGCCTCGGTTCACATGTTTGTCGGCCTCCGTTTCGCCTCAGCCTACAATTACACGTCGTCCGAGACATTTCCCACTTACACGGCCTTTGCATGTAATCTACTATTTTATCAATGCCTTTTTTTACCGTTCCGTGTCCCTCAATTAAGTTGGACAAATCTTCGTAGAAAGAAATTGGCATTCAACGTAAGAGTATCGCGCTACCAGGGCATCATTATCCAAAAGAGCTTTCTTTACTCTACCGTGTGCTGCATGATTAACCTGTGTGTAGCGCCCCCCTCCCCCACGCTGAACGGCGACTCGCCGCCGCCCGCGCCCGCGCGCCACGTGAGCGAGGAGCGCGACAAGTCGCCCGTCTCACCCGACCCCGCGTCTGTCGTCACCGCCCCCTCCGCGCCGGACACGCCCACCGAGGACGCGCCGACCAATAACAACGAGGACAAGAAGCTGGAGGAACTGTATGATATACCTGTTGGTGAGTATGCGCTCCTGGTAGCCGGTGACGATGGCGGTTGTTGGTCGCACGGTTTGAAGGAATATTTCTTGGTTACCAAGGTTTACAATAGGAAAATAATCTGCTACTCGTGTTCGCCATTATTATGAATGAAATTTTTGTAAAGAAATTCGGATATTTTTTTAACCCTTAGGTGCATACAGTATCAAAAACGATACGACCGAAATGACACATGTCGAAATAAGTAATCAATTGCGACTGTCACACTGAGCAACAGAGTTCTAATTGGCATCGATTGTTTACATAAGTCATTTCAGAAATATAATGTGTGATACCATATGCACCTAAGGGTTAAAGGCTATTCAGGGACACTCTGGATTAAAATCTGAAATTGTTTTCAAATCGGAAAACATTTGTCAATTAATATTCAATAATTTCCTCCCCTTAGACATAATTTAAGACCAATTTTGATTTATTAAGTTGGTCTTGTGTAATTTTCGGATATATGAATATCGCATAATAAAGCAGTTCTAACAGAGAAAATCAACTTGAAATAAGGTAACCTGGCAAATAACAATAATTTTCTAAGTGTCAAAGGTAGTTAGATGCATGCTATCCTATTTCTAAACCATTTCACAAAATTTCCGTATAAATGTTAAACAACCTATTATTGACTTATCTTAATTTATCTTTCCCATTCCCTATGTAAATTGTCCCTATAAGCTAGGCTAGTTTAGTAGAATTAGTATCGAACACAACAACATTCTCAGGGTTGCCGGTACCACCCGAGAAGTTGAATAATAACACCGAGGAAAAGAAACAAGTAGACGTAGACCAAAGTGTGAAAGAAAAGGACAAAGAGAATGACAGTCCGAAGACGGACGAAGTGTACGACATACCAGTTGGTAAGTGTAGATATTATTGTTAATTTACATTTAGCAGCGATAATTTCCCAGTGTGTTCCATATTTTTCATATAGTGGTAAGGTCTGGTGGGGCAAATGGAACTATGAGGTAAATTCAACTAATTAAAATTTCTCTTTATCTGAAAAAATCGTACCTATTACTGTATTGCTTTCGATAAATCTAACAATGTCATACAGGGCTACTTTTTCACCGGTACAATAAATGTTACCATATCATTGGTATCGATAGTCGATCACATTTATCAAATAAAATCAACACTTTTTATATTATTTATTAATTTATCCTTCGTGCAAATGTAACATAATGGGCGCACTAATTACAAGGCGTCAACGGTGCGGTTTGACGAAGGCGGCGGGGATTCTTGATAGATTTGCGGATAAGTTCGAACTAGTATTTTAGTTTTTCTGTTCCAAAGGGGTAGGAAAAAATAATGCTAGTATTTTGTATTTTGGACTACTATTACGTATGTTGATTTATTGTACTGGTGAAAAAGTAACCCTGTATATTCCAAAAGTTTCATCTTAGAAATAATTCAAGAGAAATTTCAATTAGTCATACCTAGTCGTTACATTTGTACCACCTGACCTTTTTAGAATCGCTTTACGGTGTACTTTTCTTATTTTGGGAAAGTCACATTTCAATTTATTTCTTCTGAAATCGTTTCCAAATGATGTGTGCGTTTTTATTATCGCTGGTAGATATGACACACGTGTAAATTTAATCACTTTTCCAGTTTATTAATCGTTTTATATAAAACTTCAATAGTTCGTATACATACTTTATATCAATTACATGATTTAATTTGCACATAGGATTCTATAGGTGGTGGTGGTATTGTAAAGAAAACAATTATTATTATTTATTCCTTACGCTATGGTAAGCTATTAGTAACTTAAAAATGTAATTATAATGTAAATTAGGCATTGGATTGGAATTGTAAATATTTATTTGTAAATACACAATATTTTAATAGAACTTTATGTTTATGTATTGTTGTATGTACTTTCATATTTGTATTATATTTAATATATTATCCTTCAGGGCAGGCAAGTACTGATTTTTATGACGTTATGGTGTTATACGTTAATTGTGTTATGCTTTGCTTTTAGTTCTGTACATGTTTAGTCATTATTATGATTTAGAACTCACTATTATCATATGTTTGTCTTGGAACATTTAATCCAAGAACTTATTAATATAACATATATATAATAGTTTAATATTGTTCCCCGCTCCCCTTTTATATTAGTAACTATAAACCTAAAATATTATGAAAATTTCGACTCCATTCCAGGTACGTAATACCTATTGAAGTTAAAATTATGATACAGTCGCGAACCGACATTGCTGAGCGACTTGCTATTGTTCATGATCATGGGTCAGTTTCTCGAAAGCTTGTAACTTGTAATACAAGTGGAAGTCTCTTTTTGACACTATTAATTAAATAAGGACTTAAATTCCGCTTGCATTACAAGTTACAAGCTTTCCAGAAATAGGCCCCATATCCTCAATCTTCACATTGTCATGCTGGCAAATTATATTTAAAACGATGTCGTTACTATAGTTACGATACTCTACATTACACGGATAAGTTACGAAACTTACGAAACATTGGCAAGCGACTTAACAATTTCTGTTCGTTATGGTATGTCTTCATCCCAGATTATTTATTTTTAAACACGGATTGAGGTAGCCCATATTGCATTGATATTATTTTACTTCTCTAGTTAGTCTTAGAGAGTACACTTGGTATACAGTCCTCTACAAGGAGAAGTATCCATTTTTTATAATAATTCTTATTTTTGTAATAAGGACCAAAAGTGGCTACATCTAGCGTAGCTTTTTCAAAGTCATTAGAGCGACAAATTTGTATTTGTTTGGTGATTTCAAGTTGCATCAAGACGATTGACGAATTTGTCGCTTCTATTCCACTGACAAAATTGTTTATGACCGGCTAATGGGTAAATCCACAAGACTAACGTCAGTTACCAATTGTTTTATGTATTTTTAAACAAATTAATCACAGTTTAGTTTCAGTTTTATTGGCCTAGCCCTATAGGTTGCACAATTAGTAAATAAACTCGCGAGAAATTGATCACTGATTTCACATCATCAGCCTATATCAGACCACTGCTAGAAAAAAGGCCTCTTCTAACTTATCAGGGGGTAAATGCCCGTTGGCCATCGAATTGCCCAACTGGGGCCCATTTATCGAACGCTTATAACTACTAATACAAGTGGAAGTCTCTTTTTAACACTATTAATTAGATAAGGCCCCAATTTCACCACATTGACAAGTGCTACAATTGTAAAAATATTGTTTCTCCAATCGAGGCCGTCTATAGGCTACAGTTACCGATTACCATCGGAAGGGCCGTGCGTTTGTTTGCCACCAACATAAAATGTAGTGCAGGAACTTAAATTAATCAGCAGTAAATAACTACTTTTTTGCGAAGCAAAATTACAATTGTCACAAAAAACACGACAATTGTAGCGAAATTCCGACATATGCCGAACCTCCTGTCAAGATTTAATGAAAATTGTACTAAACCTTGCGACAATTGTCACGGGTTTCGGAAAATAAAAAGTAGTTTATTAACGATAAAATAACGTTATTACTAATATTTTTATGTTGGTGGCAAACAAGTAAATGGACCGTCCGATAGTAAGCGGTGGCCATAGCCTACGGAGGCCTGTGACGTCAGTAACAGTGATATTTTACAATTGTCACAATTGTAATTATGGTGAAATAGGCCAAAGGACTCCCGCTTGTATTACAAGTTACAAACTTTCGAGAAATAAGTCCCAGATCCTACAGTCTTGTGGATTTACTTTAATCGGGATTGACCTTCGTGGTCCGCCCAACTCGAACCACCTGACACGCATGGTCTCCTGGTACAGGGGCGACGCTGGCCGGGCTGCCCGCGGGCGTACTGTACCGCGTGCGCGCCACCTACCGCTACACGCGCGAGGACAGCGACGAGCTCAGCTTCGACGTCGGCGACACCATCCGCGTCGTCGAGTACGACGACCCGGAAGAGCAGGTACGTCTTACATTCATGGTCTCCTGGTACAGGGGCGACGCTGGCCGGGCTGCCGGCGGGCGTGCTGTACCGCGTGCGCGCCACCTACCGCTACACGCGCGAGGACAGCGACGAGCTCAGCTTCGACGTCGGCGACACCATCCGTGTCGTCGAGTATGACGACCCGGAAGAACAGGTACGTCTTACATTCATGGTCTCCTGGTACAGGGGCGACGCTGGCCGGGCTGCCGGCGGGCGTCCTGTACCGCGTGCGCGCCACCTACCGCTACACGCGCGAGGACAGCGACGAGCTCAGCTTCGACGTCGGCGACACCATCCGCGTCGTCGAGTACGACGACCCGGAAGAGCAGGTACGTCTTACATTCATGGTCTCCTGGTACAGGGGCGACGCTGGCCGGGCTGCCGGCGGGCGTCCTGTACCGCGTGCGCGCCACCTACCGCTACACGCGCGAGGACAGCGACGAGCTCAGCTTCGACGTCGGCGACACCATCCGTGTGGTCGAGTACGACGACCCGGAAGAGCAGGTACGTCTTACATTCATGGTCTCCTGGTACAGGGGCGACGCTGGCCGGGCTGCCGGCGGGCGTCCTGTACCGCGTGCGCGCCACCTACCGCTACACGCGCGAGGACAGCGACGAGCTCAGCTTCGACGTCGGCGACACCATCCGTGTCGTCGAGTACGACGACCCGGAAGAGCAGGTACGTCTGACACGCATGGGCTCCTGGTACAGGACCGACGCTGGCGGGGCTGCCGGCGGGCGTGCTGTACCGCGTGCGCGCCACCTACCGCTACACGCGCGAGGACAGCGACGAGCTCAGCTTCGACGTCGGCGACACCATTCGTGTCGTCGAGTACGACGACCCGGAAGAGCAGGTACGTCTTACATTCATGGTCTCCTGGTACAGGGGCGACGCTGGCCGGGCTGCCGGCGGGCGTCCTGTACCGCGTGCGCGCCACCTACCGCTACACGCGCGAGGACAGCGACGAGCTCAGCTTCGACGTCGGCGACACCATCCGTGTCGTCGAGTACGACGACCCGGAAGAGCAGGTACGTCTGACACGCATGGTCTCCTGGTACAGGACCGACGCTGGCGGGGCTGCCGGCGGGCGTGCTGTACCGCGTGCGCGCCACCTACCGCTACACGCGCGAGGACAGCGACGAGCTCAGCTTCGACGTCGGCGACACCATTCGTGTCGTCGAGTACGACGACCCGGAAGAGCAGGTACGTCTTACATTCATGGTATCCTGGTACAGGGGCGACGCTGGCCGGGCTGCCGGCGGGCGTCCTGTACCGCGTGCGCGCCACCTACCGCTACACGCGCGAGGACAGCGACGAGCTCAGCTTCGACGTCGGCGACACCATCCGTGTCGTCGAGTACGACGACCCGGAAGAGCAGGTACGTCTTACATTCATGGTCTCCTGGTACAGGGGCGACGCTGGCGGGGCTGCCGGCGGGCGTCCTGTACCGCGTGCGCGCCACCTACCGCTACACGCGCGAAGACAGCGACGAGCTCAGCTTCGACGTCGGCGACACCATCCGCGTCGTCGAGTATGACGACCCGGAAGAGCAGGTACGTCTTATATTCATGGTCTCCTGGTACAGGGGCGACGCTGGCGGGGCTGCCGGCGGGCGTCCTGTACCGCGTGCGCGCCACCTACCGCTACACGCGCGAGGACAGCGACGAGCTCAGCTTCGACGTCGGCGACACCATTCGTGTCGTCGAGTACGACGACCCGGAAGAGCAGGTACGTCTTACATTCATGGTCTCCTGGTACTGAAAAGCGACATTCATCATCAGCTTATCTCAGTCTACTTGCTGGACGGTAGGCCTATTTTTATTCAGATTAGGTAGACGTTTGATGATAGGTACCTGCTGGTAAGTGATGATGCAGGCAGCCTCTTCTTTACCTGTTGTAGCAGGAAAGTCAAACTGGAAACTTGATGATGAATCGACACATACATATCCTGGTCCTCACGACAACACCAATTGCTCCGTCCTTTTAGGTTTTAATAATTTCGTACTGATGTTTGATCAACGGATTATATTTCGAATATACTTTTTAGTTCGAATGTTTATATTAATTGTTAGTATTTTATAGTACGAGTCCGACTAGACCCACTATCGCGTATTTCAATTGCCAGATTGAACGGAAATGAATTCAACGAAGTACTTCGTTGACTACTTACGAACGTTTAATATCTTAATATTCGCCAATTGCGTTGGTTTACTATGGATACATATATAAAAATTATAAATATAATTATGGAATATATGTAGCAGTTCAAACGGACTGTTACACTGTGCGTATGAAAGCAATAGAAGGTAAATGCTATTAGCCTCGCTGAGCAAGCGGATTGTCGTTCGCAGTTTGTCCACTATGATGATTGATGCTGCTGCCTATCATCAATCTTCGATAACGAATGGTCAGTGACACTTCAATCCCTTCATCCTCTTACGACACCCACGGGAAGAGTCGGGATGGTGACAAAAAGTATTCTTACTGCCGTCACCACGGCCCAAGTTACTACATTGGGCAAGGTGTCCAGGTACAGAAAAGCGAAATTCATCATCATCTACCAAATGGCGTACACTGCTGGACATAGGTATCCCATAGAAACTGCCACAAATATCAGATACAGTGGACACCCGCAACCCTGGTAAAGGTTATGTGGTCCAGTGCGTGGTGGTTACTGGAGATGAAGAACACGGCGATCCCACCGGTCATTGTTTCTTCGAACAATATGGCCAAACATCTGCCATTCCAACTTCGGGCTATCTCAGTTATTTTCGCTCTTCTGCGGATCTCGTCAGTTCAGCGGCCCGACAGCGAAAAACGAAATTCGTAAATTTCGAGGATTTATCTCTCTCACTCTAATGACGCCTTCGCTTGAGTGACAAAGACAAATCCTCGAAATTTACCAATTGATTTTCGCGGTAGTAGGCCTGATTCGATCTCGCATTGGCCCACTCCATAGCTCGATATAGATCGGCTCGACATTAATAAATTAATAACACAAACAATTCTGTTAACCTTGTTATTTATCGTTTTCAGGAGGAGGGGTGGCTAATGGGCATCAAGGAGGGGACGAACGAGAAGGGCATGTTCCCGGCCAACTTCACGCGGCCGATATGAGATGGCGGCGGCGTATCACCTACACCTCGAGTTAGGTTCCATTTGCGTGCCTTTTGACCGCCATTTAGACTCGTGTTAAAAAGTTGTTTCATTTAAAAACTTAAACCTCTATCACTGCTAGAAAAACGGTTACGGATTCTTGTATAACATTGATCAATTCTATTGACTACCCGGTCAATGACCCGTCATGTCTGTCAGCAATATAATGGCACAGTCAAATCTAACGTTAGATACGTGGCGGTCAAACGGTCAAAGTGTATTGCGCATTCTTACTAACTTATAATATTGTTCTTTCATGTCTACTCAAATTTCCAATACGTTGGTAATGTTAATAATAAGTTTATCACAAAAGTAAATTGTTATCCAAGTAATCGTTTTTATGATCATGATCAAATTTAATCTTGTGCAACTGTGCACCATATATTTTTACTTTTATTGATCCTAGCCTGTAGAAAAACTCCCATACTTGGTTAGAACTTTTAATATTCATGAATGCCTTTACACTTTGAATATCAGTGTAGTTAAAGTTGTTAAATGTTTATAGATATTTATTTATTATGTTACAACGAATATTGATTTTATTACCTATCCTTTTTAACCTGCATCAATAGGTTTTTGTATATGAAATTGTATTTAGAATCATGATTTAGTCACTATCAATATGGTGTAGGGTTAAAACAGTTCGATTGTATTACTATGGACATTATTTATTTATTTTATAGACCCTGTTTGACAATAATTGAACATCGTAAATTCGTATGTGCTCATTTGTAATATAGTGGATTCAAAAGAAGTGACCTTAAATGTAATATATTAATCGACATTTTCACGAACAAAATAAGTCTGTCTTCTTTTACTTTTCCGATATTACCTTAGATTTTACTGTTATTTAAATAGCACTATAATGAAATACCACAAGCCCCTTGTTTCTTTTTAATTATATTTACGAATGTACATTTCCATCTACACATTGCATTTCATGGTTTATGGTCTAAAGCGGCTTGATTGCATTTGAATTAAAAATGTTCGTTACGACGTCTAGAGATAGTGGTCACACAGAGGAGTCCCGGGAGAATGTAACTTCATACATATAATCATATAAATTCAGTATAAGTGTTAATGTATATAAACCTAATTTAGTATTTTTTGTTGACCCCGTTTATTTTATTGTTAATAATTATAACTTAGTTAGTAATTTATTCGAATATGTAATTTTATATATAGACAAAAACTCCGTAATGTTTTCTAAGTAGGTTTTACGTTTTGTTAAATTTAACATTATTAGTGAACTGAGTACTAACATGTTATGTTAAGGGAGCTTTTCATTAACAGTGTTTAACATTTTCTGATCACGAGACTATGATCCAAACTCCTACTTTCATTTGAAGTTAGTCGAATGCTGTTAAAATAATAGTCACTATTCCATCTACAAATCTGTATTTTTTCGGGAAGTGGTGTAATGATTTCTTTATATTGGTTACTAATTTAAGTAAAAGTGTTCTAGTTGTAACCTCCCAGAAAAATATTGATATTAAAACACCTGTGTCAAAGACGGTGCTTCATATATCTTAAGTATTTTTATATACCACGTTGTAACGTGGTATTTTGACATGGGGAAAAATATAATAACACCCCCAAAGGGTAAAGAACTGAATTTTGCGTAATACTAGAGCAATAAAAGTTTTTATACCAAATTCTGCCTTTACAACCCGTAGGTTTTTAAATATATGTAAATCAAGAATTGATATTTCTTATAAAAAAATATTAGAAATTGAATGGATGCTTGCAAACGTTTGTCTATGTGTGCACAGGACCGGATTGTGAAACGCCTGTATGGAATATGAACTACATAATTTTTAATAGCTACGGATTTTGAGAAACAAACTTTAGTAGACATTATGGTCGATTTTACTATATAGTAGTCTGTGAAAGTGAGCGGCAAGCATGGAGTACGCCGGTACAGACATGCGAGTTGTGACTTCGTCAGCAGTGCCATGCGAAAGGTCCATATAAGTGTTAATATAAGTTTGTTAGGACTTGTACAGTTTATACAACTGCAAATAAAATGTTTCTCACAATTTCGTTTTTATTTTCTGTGCGTAATCCTTGACCTAATTTAACCTTTTGACCGCCAGACGGCGTATGAAATGAATATGCCGAGCCCCAAACGCCACGCATTCACAATTGTATAAGCGAAATTGAACTTTACTAATTAGTCACGATTTTCCGTTGTCGTCTATGGCCCACTGTGGTGTTCAAAGGGGTCAATATTAGTCGTCGCTTGGTACCCACATCACAAGCCTTAATTGAGCTTACCGTGGGACTAGATCGATTTGTGTAATATGTCCCAAGATATTTATTTATTTTATAATTCCTGTTATTTATGTTCAGGGACGGCTTTACAAAATTTTGGGCCTATGAATGATGTATAGTTATTTCGAACTTTTAAGGCCATTATTTGTTTGGATTCCAATTACTGGTTTTAACAACTAGTACTGCAGTTAGTGAGAAAACAAAACAAAGCATAACTTCAAAAATAAGTTGTCATTTATCGTACTTAGATATCAAAGATAAGGACCTACGAACAAATGAAACGTGGAAGCTGTACGCCATACTACATTGCCTACGGTTGAATTTTAGTTGACAAGTGTCACCCCCTCTTCAATGCATCACGGCAACGAATTTCAATGTCAACCTATAAAAACTTAAGCCGCCATTTAAAAATAGTTGTAATTGGTCCATCAAAGTTTTAATTGGCTATAATTCTATGACACAGTTGTCAAAGATGTTGCGCCGAAAAACGCCATTTCGTGCCCATCTTGACACAATTGAACAATTGTTTTTGGGGGCATTTTTGAGCTGCCGTTAGACGTCCATGTTATTTATGGTCGCAGATTAGGACCAACTTCACCAACGTCAGGGTATTCGAACGCACGTTCACAGCTTTCGGGAGTTTCGAGATGAACGGATAAACCCTCTGCCATTTGGTCTCATCGGGTGAGGTAAAAAATACAAATAAAAAAATATTAATAGAATAATTTTATTATATAGTATAAATCGTGTAGATTACATGCGTAACTGTTAGGAACATTATAAATTTCGCGGTAATACAGATGAGTGAAGCTGCATTTACCACTTGATAATAAATAACTAACTTACACTCGAGGGCAAAATAAGGTGTATATAAAAATGCTCAAAGGCAAATGGAGTACATTCGAAAAAGATTATAGTAAATTACAATTTTCTTAAAAGACGCATTAGGTAGTGTGATTCGGGTTACGATGAAATCGCACTAAAACATAATTTTCCTTACTTTAAAGTCACTATAGATGTATTTATCCTTCATAAAAGCATTCAGCTCTTCATTATTTTGTTTTTTTATCGTCTTGATCACTTCCTGTAATTCATTGACGCTTGCAGAAATAGTCGACAGATCCTGGGGCAAAATTTGTAGAGCAATAGTCATCGTCTCCAACGACTCCTGCTGAATTACTCCATATGCGACGAAAACCCTCAAGTCATTAAGAGTCATTGATTTATCTATCATAATAGTTAAAACATCAATATGATGAGATATTTTTCCCATTATCTTACTAGAGAATGAAATGTAATAGCAATTCCGCTCTTTCAAATTCTTCACCAACAGGCCTAGTTCCGATCCAAAACGGATATGGACATCTTTCTCGTATTGCATTCTACCGTCAATAACAGTTCTAGTTATTATCGACAATTTCCAATCCCAGTAGTAAGAGTAGATTTCGCTTAACCCAAACTTTTTTTCGAAGGACTCGAGCAAATATTCGAAAATACGAGTAACCCTGAAGTGCCTGATTCCAAAACAAAAAGTCATAAAATTAAGTTTATTAGTGAATTTTTTTATAAACGATTGAAATACAAATTCTTCTGTATTATGAGTTTCATTCCAATGACTGAAACATTCTTCTAATATCAATTTCAACACATTCAAACTTTTTTCTTGTTTGAGATCGGTATCAATGTTAAGAATGTATGTAGCGACAAAATCCCACAATGCTTCATTAAGAGGCGCTATGTCACAGTTTTCTTCTGGCCTCAGTTCTTGTTGACACAACTTCTCGTGAACATGGTCCTTTACCAATGCTTCGGAATGCGCTTCATCTATCAAATCAAAGTTTAATATCATTGCCTTTACAATTTCCGTTCTGCGTTTTATATTAATCTTGTTTTCCGGCAAAGCTAATACCGTTTTCCAAGCAGTTGCTAAATACACACCTCTTCGAGGTTCGGGTATTTTATTCCCTGTAAAATATCCAAATATTTCCTCATCGTCATCTTGGTGTATGCGAGTAGTGAGTTCAATTAGAAGGTCAAAAAATTCCAACCGAGATTTATGATATGAGGTATTCATCTTGACGACAATCGATTTATAGAGGTTGCTTCGTACGGACACATTTTTTGTTTTGTTCCACAAGTCAGTAATCACGTTTGTTAGTTCATTAGTTTCGAAGGCATAGAATGCTAAACGCAAACCCCTTTTCTGAATTGATACTGGAGAATTTAATAAAAACTTGATGAATTCAGTGCGTAAGGTAGGAGCCAATTCCATTAGATACATATCAAACATGTCATTAGACAGATGTACATAGTCCCCTTTCAGGTACAAGGCTGTTTTCGACAGAGCCACTGGCGGGCGCGAATAACAGTGAAATCGGCAAATCGCTTTCTGGGCGTAAAGAAGATATTCGTCAATACTATCGTATTCTATTTTACTGCCTGTAGGTGCGTGTCTATCCATAAACTCGTTTTTTGTATATTCATCAGCCAGTTGAAATATTGCAAAAATATTGGCAGATATAGAAGCTCTATCAAATATAATATAACGTTTTTCTTTATCATTTTTTGAAGAAATATTTAAAAGAGATGTTTTACATAACTCCAAATATTGTTTTGAGAGATCATGAGGAAAGTATATTCTCATTTTTGTTAAAACCATATTTAATCGAAACACATGTGAAGATTTGAATTTTTCCTCTATCAATGAAAAGTTGTCAAGTATGGAAGTCGGGTCTTGTTTCAAACATCGTATTAAAAATCCTTCCGTGATATCTCTCTTTTTTGTAACTGCAACATTTGGATTTAAAATATAATTAAAATTGCCCAAGTCCAATTTCATGAATTTTAAAGCAATTTCTGGATAGTCTCCATCTTTTTTAAAGTCTTGTTTCCATTTTATCATTAATTGTAGTTTCTCTCGAACTTGTGTCTTCAGTTCTTTATTATACTCTAATTCTTCAAAACCTTTGATTTTATCGGTTAAAAACTGAAATATGTAATCATAGACAAGATCCTTTTTGTTCGCACACAATTTATTGCAGCGCGCTTGTATCCCATGTAAATTAGTTTTGTTACTCAGGTGTTCATTTAGGCCATTAGGAAGAGTTTTTTTATTAATGATGTGATATACTAAAGAATCATCAAGAAATTCATTCCATCCCCAAGAAGTGGAATCATAAACACCAAGGCTGTGCAAAAGTTTATCAAATACATCCCAGCATGCAGTATCTAACTCAATTACTGTATGGTACCCAGTGACACATTTTAAGAATCGACCTTTATGCTGTGGTCTTTCATTAACATGTCTTTTATAATAGTAGCTCAACAGCTCTTTCAGTTCAGTTTGAGTTTTTGCTGACTTTGTTAACGTGTTCAACATGTCTGATCTTTTATCTGCATTTGTAGTTAATTTTATTTTCTTCTTTATTTCTTCAAAAGCCAGTGGAAAGTTAACAAACTCATACCAACGGTAATCTTGATCCTCAGGTATTACACCTGTTTTCTTTTCTATATGCATCAAAGCCCAGGTTTCTCTTTCGTTAATAGCCATAAGTTTGTAGTACTGACGTTCATAAAATCTCCTGTCCATTTCAAATGCTTTAGTCGGATACTTGACTGAAAATATTTGTTTTATTAACTGATAGATGCTGTCACCTTTAACTAATTCGAGGATATCTTTGTGTCTTTTGTAATAATCCATACTCCAAAATAGATCAACTTTTTTTGGAAGAAGAGCAACGACAAAAATTCTTGCATCTTCAGAGGAACTGTATTTCAGTAACTCACTTTTATTTAGTTTATTTAAATATGGTAATGGCTTGTTAAGTATTCTTATTTTATGTTTCTTCAATATGCTTCTTGACATTTTTCTACCGAAGCCACGCTCATCGTCATTAAAATAGTAGCCCTCATTTACCTTGAAGTGATTTTCAAAAAGATTAAGGTACTTGACTTCATTAACGGAGTACAAATGTGACAGGTCCGATACGCCACCCCTACAGCGTCCACCAATTGCACCATAAACATCTGCTAGAAGAAACGAATCGCCAATCATGACTTTATGATTTTGGATATTCCTATCATGATCCACATAATCTGGAAGTATCTTTTGCTTGAAAGGAATACTTGTAAACATCAGAAATTTGTAGGCATTATTTTTCATGTTCGTATGGATGCAGTATTCATAGAAATCAGTGGCTCTAGCCTCATCTCTAATATGTTTAGCTATTGTTGTCAAAGTTTTGATTTTCATTCTAAAAGACATTGTTGGAAAAATGTTGTGATGCAGGTAATCAGGATTGATTATATACGAGAATTCATTCTCATAAATCCACTCCCATTTGAGTGCTCTGGAGATCAACAAGCTATCTCCGCATTTTAGTACTTCAATGAAGTAATCTTTGTCTTTATATTCTGAAGCTAGATCTATACTAAAGAGTCTATCGACATAAGGCAGTTCGTGGCCAGATTTGAAATCATCAATTTTTACATTTTGTTGAGCTGCTGTTTTTACTTTGAAGTTGAGTTCTTTTTGTCTCTCACCAAGACTCTTACCTTCGAAGGTTATCATTGTGATTTCACACCTGGAACCAATGAACATACATTTTTTATTCAATATCATAATGTGCTAGAACGCTAACTAAATCGCACTACAATATGATTGCATTAACTCGACATAGTTACACGATAACTTTGCAACCCACATGAGCTTCTCATTAAAATCAAAACTTTCTGTCAACTGCAAAGTCATCAATTTTTATCTCAAACTCATGTGGGTTGGACGTTATCGTATAACAACGTCAATGATCCCACAATACAATAATCCCTAGTGCCAGAGTTGGGCAAAAAGTAATATGATTACTTCTATAAATTACATTTGTAATAAATATTACAAAGTACACATACAAAAGTAATCTGAAGGAGTAATCATATTACTTTTTTACCAACTGCCTACCTAGTGCCATCGCTCACACTGTTAGCAATCCATAGATAGACCTTATGCTCATTGTAATAAGGTCCACAGAGTGTTGCTGTTTGTACCTACCCTGTTCAGTCCTGCTCATGATCCAACTGATCCAAGAATCACTCTGTAGGTAGGTACAGTTTTTTAAATATGTTTTTTTCTTAACACTTTCGCAACCAGGCGAAATTCCGAACACTACCCCAGAAACCGACAGTACTCGCTAGGAGGGCAAAGGCGTGCGTATTAATGCCGCACGCCGCGTACTCGCTAGGCGGGCAAGCGGCGGACGCTCAGGGCTGTGCCAAGCAACTTTCGTATACGTCACAGAGTATATTTTATTTTGTATTCTCATTAGGTGAAATAAATAAAAATGTAACGTGTAGTAATAAACTGTAATAATCGGATCGATATTTACACAAACTCGGCAAAATCATTAAGTACATTTTTTCAGTTACTGGCAGCGGCAGCCCTGAGCCTTGCCCGCCTGGCGAGTAGGTACTCTGGCGTCGCGTGAAGGTTTATAGCTCTTGCCCTCCTAGCGAGTAAGCCGGCATCTGAGTAGAGTTTACGATTACTCGTCAGGCGGGTAAGTCGAAAGTGTAAATTAAATACAATTGTAACCTCCTAAAACCCATAGTCCTGCCTGTAGTACCTACTAGACGTGTGCGCCGATGTCAAAATGGTCGGCGGCGGCGTTTGCCGAAAAGTCGGCGGCGGCGGCGTGATTTCGGCGTGAAATCGGCGTGAAGGTCACGTGAATATAAAAGCGGAATTTGATCGTATTCTTTATTATAATTGAGATAAATATAATATAAATGTGCAATAAACACCACCAATGGTCACCTTAACCACCATCTGATCAATAGATAACAGTTTTCTCTTCACATCATGTTCTAAAGCTTGTTCACGAAATAAAGTAGCCATAATAAAATCAGTCTCCACTGTTACACAATAGTCCCATGTAGTTCTAACAGTCATGGGACCGTAAATTGGTTCTTCTATTTTATGTTTAACAATCCAACATCCAAAAGTATTCGCTTAAAAGTCGTCTAAATCAAAATAACTTCAGATAATGCTTAATGCAAAAGTCCGATCTTCCGAGACGATTTCAACAATGTTAGACTTGAAATAGTTAATTAAAATTGTAGAAACAATATTCACAGTTTATTATAGTATCAATATTGTATTTTAGTTAAGACCCATTGGGAAACTAAATTACCCAAAATTGTAAAATAAGAAGAAACACTGCTAAAATTCAGAAGTTTAAATAAAAGTCCATAATTATGGAGAAAATGAATTATACGGCAACGTCTACTTTATTTCGTGGACAAGCCTTAATATAATATATATTTCCAACAATAACTAACTCTATTCATCTTCGTTATACGATGATAGTAATAATACGTAGGTATAATTTGCCGATGGACATTAGGTCCCCAAATCCCCTATCATAGCATGTCATAAGACTCATAAGGCTAAATAGTGAGCAGCCCACATCCAATGGATTCCACCTATCTTTGCCAGGTCATCGGTCCATCATATTGGGAGCCTTCCTACACTGCGTCGACAAGTTTATGTTTGTTTTGCCAGCCCACTTTTTTTTACGTTGGGAAAATGCTTTTACGCATCCTGTCGTGAGACAGGTATGACGGACTACGGAGCATTGACCTCCACTACCGTCTTAAAACTCAACGAGTGCCATTTCCGTTTTTGACGGGATGACGCAGGATCGCTATGAGCATTCTACTGCGTCACTCCAGCGGGCAGCCGAGCTTCAGACCCAATGGGACACCAAATAGTGGCCCCAGTCCAATGACATTTTGGCTATATTGGTGTGCTAGGACTGAGCTAGCAGATATGCGTAGCGTCTGCGCCGACCTCCAAGCCTGCGTCGACGGAGCGGGTATGCTGTAGGGCCATTTTCTCTCTCCCGCTCCGAGGCCTCTTTCTGCGAAATGGTATCTTCGCAGAAGGTGGTTACGGCTTTCCAGCTTCTCTGTAAACGCAGTGCTCGGCAGGGAGAGATCAGCTCCTATGACCTGCCTTAAAGTTGCCCGGTTAGGCTCCCAGGCAGGGCAGTCTTCTAAAATATGGCGCACTGAGTCTTCCTGTGCACTACACTCATAGCATTTTGTTGACTCTTCTCGTCTAATCCGGTGCAGATATCTGCCGAAGCACCCACGGCCAGACAGTATCTGCACCAGCCTGAAGGTCAGTGCCCCGTGGCGCCGCTTCATCCAGCGATCTAAGTGAGGATGAATGGCTTCTATGGTTAGCACGCCGAAAGCCGATGTCCCCAGGTCCACGTCCCATTGGAGAAGCATGCGATTCTGCGCTAGATCCCAGACACGCTTCGCCTCTTGATGGCTTGGGGTTTGGCCATCCTCCCTCTGCCTTGTTTTGTACCGGTATTCTTCGGCAAGGACTTTAGCTTGAAGTTCCCAAGGGTGATCCGCCGCCAAAGTTGTCGCTGCAGCCCAAGAGACTGTGCGATAGGCCCGCACTGCCCTAACCGCGATAGCTCTCTGAGGTCTCCTTAAAAGGGCCTTGTTCTGCGTGGTGAGTGCATCTTCCCACAGAGGGGCTCCATACATGACCAGGCTGCGTAGGACACCTGCGTTTAATCTCTAGCCCACTGCCACTTCAGGTCACACAATTTTTGAGCTACGTTGGTGCTTTCAGTTATTCTACGGCTCTCAACATTCCTATTTCAATCTTGTAGGGAACTCCTCTTTCCGTCGATTAAATAGCTCATTGAATGATCTTTTTACTAAGCCCATAGTTACCTACCACGTTTTATAGTCGTAAGTAACCCTTGGTCGAAGAATTTCGTTTTGAAATATACTGCGGGATATTGAATGAGAAGATATTCTGCTGTCGGGCACTACTTTACTATTGACCTTTTTCTCAAATTTAGATCCACCCAACTGGCTAGTTGTCTGTCCCCGGAACACATGTTCGTCGTCTTTGAGCTTAGATCTTGACTGGAGTTTGTATCACGAAGACTAGATATTTGATATGGTCTTTGTTGATCTTCGTTGTATCTTAACCCTCTAATGCATACGAAGCCAAATATGGTTTCATTGGTTTTGGACTCTATTGACTGCTGTTAGGGTTCAAATTTGAAATGCATTTTTGCCTATCTTATGCATTAGAGGGTTAAGCCCAACACATTCAGGGGCTCTACAGATATCAATGAGTATATGCTCAAGTTCTCCAAGGTTCAACCATAATTACTTTATTTTATTACTTTATACTCGGCAAACCGAACGTGGGTGGTATAACTGATATACTCACTATTGATGTTGATGACAAAGCCCTTTCCAGACCAAAATCTTGAACCATCTCCCAAAGCAACCAAAAACAGTTACAATATAACAGTTACAATATACAACACAAATAATACAAAACAGTTACAATAAACGCTACAATATAAGTACCGGTAGTCTACTTGGCTTACTTGTTCTAGTGTTTGTTGGTTACTTATTCTTTGGACACAGCCTACAAACATGGAAGACCTGCAAAAACTTATTGTCTCAGGAAAGTTTGAGAGGAAAAGACCGAGCCCCATGCACTGGACAGACCAAATCCGCATCACACTCAACATTCAGGTCGCTGAAGCGGTCCACGCTGCCAAAGAGCGGGGCCGTTGGCGAAAGATCGTAAAAGAGAAATTGGTGACTTGATAATCGCGACTCCCGGCATTGCGGTATCGGTGCAAGGAGAAAAAGTCTACTTGATACCGCTGGAAGTAATGTATAGTATTTGTTTATGAATAAGAGGGTAACCCCTTATTCATAAACGTCTCGATCGATTCAAATGCTTCATAGACCAGAGGGGCAAGTTGTACTTCTCGGTCTTCTGTATAACCTGACGTTGCTTGTGCAAAAACCGAACCGGCTTGTTCGGGAGGCTGGATGTCGACGAGCCTAAGTATCTACGTGTAATGAGTGATGACACTCGATAGGCTGATATTTTATTTCCTGTATAAGAGCATTATGTAAATACACAAAGCAAATACGAAGCTTAGTATTTAGTATTTAACACATAAGAAATAAGTCTGTTATTCAGTCAAGGCCACGCCGATTTCACGCCGACCATTAGTCGGCGGCGGCGGCGTGGCGAAAAAGGTCGGCGGCGGCGTGACGCCGGCGCGGCGCACACGTCTATACCTACTTATTAACATCGAACAAAAAATTCTATAACATTAGAACAGGGGCGTAGCTAGGGTAAAAGGCGCCCGGGGCAGGCGCCAAATTTGCGCCCCCCCCCCCCTTAACTGAACTTAAAGGGTTCCTAGTTAGTACGGAACACTTGAAATTTTCCAAAATTCAACCTACTAGGCAGGAAAAAAAGTTGATTTTCATCCGACTTCAAAAAAGGAGGAGGTTCTCAATTCGACTATATTTTTTTTTTATGTTTGTTACCTCAACTACAATGTCTGTCTGTGTATATTTAGGCATACTGTTCACTGTACATGTGTACATTCTAACAAGAGATTTAGTGACTTTAGATGACCAGCAGTGATTTTATCTATATACAACTAACGTGAATGATTGATAAGAACACTAATTTAGAAATTAGTAGTAGTTTTTAGGTATGAACGGTATGAAGTACCTAGTAGTATAAAAAAGTTTCAACTTTTCGATTCCTTTTATTTCCTTCTTTTATTTAAACAAGTTAAATTAGTATTTTCTGTAAAGATGGGTATCCGTTAATAAAATACGGACTAATAATTAAAAAAAAGTATATGGGTACTTAATAAGAAAAAACCGGCCAAGAGCATGTTGGGCCATGCTCAGTGTAGGGTACGTAGTTATTCAAAAACGGCTGAACTGATTATGCTCAAAATAGTTTTATTTTAAATTATTCTATAAGCTATTATATTCATGATTTTTTTAATATTTTTGGACCTTTTTTTTCTTCTGGAGCGATTATCCGAAAATATTGACTTTAACCCTTACTATACATATACAATTACAGCAAATAAAAAAACATCTCCACTTCACCAATTGGGGACGTACCCGAAAAAAATAAATTTCTTCTTTTTATTGTACCACTTTGTTGGCATGATTAATATGTATACCTGTACCAAATTGCAGATTTCTAGTATTAACGGCCACTGAGCTATGCTGCGGACAGACGGACATATGGACATGGCGAAAGTATAAGGGTTCTGTTTTTGGCATTTTGGCTATGGAACCCAAAAAACGTTATTTCCTGAAAACCGTATAAGTGGCATAAGCCACTGTCAAACATAAGAAGCTGAAACTTGGTCAAAATAATAGACGCCATTAGGGGTGCTTACCATAAAAAAATCCACCCCCTACAATCAAAGGTCGCAAATGTATAAAAGTCCGAATATAGGCTTTCTTCGAAGCTAATAAGTACTACATGTACATGTAGGACCAGGATATAAACTTGTTTCCATACTTTTGGTATTAAAATTTCTGCAAATTTCTGCG